>VYZP01079922.1:47860-94358 GCA_013400635.1 Hypocryptadius cinnamomeus | reverse complement strand
GGAATTAAGGTTTCAGAGGCACTTAAAACCTCCAGGGAGCTCAGAGCTCTGACCCAGTGTTTGGCTCCTGAATGACAGCAGGATTTTAGGTTTGTCTCACTTGCTGCAAGTTTGGGTCTGTGGCAGTTTATCAAACTCTGGTGGGAGCATCATGCTCCAGGCAAAGCCCATCCCCAGAGCGAAGGATGCCAGAAATTCCAGCTAATAAATCAAGGTTCCTTTCCTTCTCACTCTTTCAAACCTGTGAGCAAAATCCTTCAATCCACCAGAAAAGGATGGTGCATCTACTTCCAGTCTTCTCCTTGGGGATCCTCCCCAAGTACTTTCTTCAACTCCTCTGCTCCTGAGGTGCTCTTTAAATCACCTGGAAAGAAATCTGCCTCCTGAGCTGACTCCCAGCAAGTGTTCTTTAATGGACACACACCTTCAGGTCAGGGCAGCTGAAGATACTCATTGCATTGGTCCATGATATGACCCTGCATTATCCAGTGGAAGTGAATTCTAGAGATGTTTTACTGGCACTTAAGAGGCACCATTTGAAGTATTTTCCTTGTCCTTCACCTTGCATGGCATTACTTTATGGCATGCCCAAACATCTACAGAAGTAAACATAAATGCTGGCAGGAAATACTTAAGTCATAAATTTAATTAGAGGGCACTGAAAGCCTCTCTAATTACTTACTGCAGGAGGGGAAGCTGTTGCTGGTAGCTCGAAGGCTCTTGCTCTTACTGAGCAGCAGCAAGGAATTCTCCCCACAGGAGAAAAAACAGCAAGTCAAGTGTATCCTAATTAAACTAATAAGCCATCTAGAGTGGGCCTTTTTCCTAAATAGGCCAGAGGACTCTTAAAAGTACTCCAGCTCACCTTCACCTTTCCACCAGGCTGCACTGCTGGAAGCTCAGCTGGGGGACACCTGGGAGCTCCCGTGCTGGCTCACCAGGGTGGTGACAAGGTGGATATGCAGCTCACAATTCAGAGCAATAACATGAACAGCATTTTTTCTTTGTTTCTTTGAGAGATGAAACTTGTCAATCATTAATGCATAAGCCAAAAAAATAAACAGAGAGAGCACGAGAAAAGAAAATTTTAAACAAACTCTGCACGACAGCTTACGTAACGTTAATGAAGCTTATGCCAGGTTAGATGTGCTAAGAAATCTCTACTGCTTAGTGAGAGCATATTCATCACTAAAACATGAGTTATTTCTCCTACAGATGGGTTAAAAATGCATTTGTTTTCCCACTGCCAAATGCAAGAGGGAAGAGACAGTGGAAACACAGCAGACAGACAATCATGGTCTGGGCACCTCCACACCCTGAGAGTGTGTCTGTTCTCACATCAGCCTTTTGCTCAGGCTCCATATGAAATGTCTGCAAGATGATTAATACCTTTTTTCTACTCTGAATGAATAGTAATCAATGCCTCTTTTCCCTTACTTTGCTCACCTTGCTTCCCAAGGGAAGAAACCACCACTCTTAGGCAAAAATGGAGCCACAAGTTGCCTCCCTGTACATGCTCAGCCCAAAAGCATGAGCCCATGCTGGCACACACATCTGACCAAAGGTTTGTGCTGGCTGAGTGTCTCCAGGGTTTTTGGTCTTGCAGGAGTGAAGAAAAAGCATTTAGGCTCATATTACAGGAGCACTGTGGCCATTAATAAGGCAGTAACATCTACCTCCCTCTCCAGTAACTCTATAAATTATCAGTAGGAAGAAGGAGGGGCAGGAAGAGGGAAAAAAGGTGGATTTTATCTTCTCACTATGGCATTCAGTCACGTGCACAACAAGCTGGCTCAGAAACCCAACAAAAGCACAATACAGAGGCACACCACTCCCCAAAATCCTTTGGCAAGACCAGTCCTGATCACCCCACAACGGCCAATTTGTTGTTTTGATGGCAGCTTTGCCTAAATAAAACGGGTTCTGTGAAAGGAGCAGCTCATACATCATTCCACTAATGCTGCAGCATTAACAAACATGCTCTAAATTCACAGAGATGCTACAAACACTGTCCTGGAATATGTCATTAAAATGCAACTAACTGCACAGACCTTCTGACTGAATCTCCTTCTAAACCACTGCTTGCATGCAGACATCACATTTAGAACTTTCCTTGGGACTAAAACCAAGCCTCTTTCCCACTCTTCAGCCAGGATCTGGCCTCTGGATTGTCAGTGCTTTTCAGCAGCACAGCTTGCTTATGTCTGACAGCTCACAAACTCCTTTTTCCTTAAAAAAGAACTTTCCAGTGACCAGGCCTATTTTTGAGGACCACAATTCCCATTACCTCTGTGTAACATCCATAAGGATGCTTAGGGGAACAGTGATGACCCTCTCACCCTTCTGCCTGAGCTCAGCAGCTCTTCCAGCACACAAAGGCAAATCCCCTCCAAGCAGAGGCTGCTTTGATAATCCAAGAGGAATGTGTGGCTGGAACCAGGCACGGAGGAAGAGATGCAAAAGGGCTTCATCACTATGCAAGTGAAACTCAGAATGTGTGAGGTCAGCTCTGCAGCACCTCAGTTGTGCTTGGCTGAATAAAAGCAGTGTTATTTTTTTAAACTGGAACCCAAAGCAAGCAACAAAATGAGAACAAGCTGCTGTCAGATCAATCTACTGTCAGCTTCCTTCATTACCAAGGGAGAGCCAAGGCCAGCTCATTTTATCCTCTCCTCATTTTATCCTCTCACCTGGACATTACCACTGCCCTAATAGCCACAGCCAGATGTAGCCAGTCCCAAGGTATCTTTAAGCAGACAGCCAAGCAAACAAGAACCTCTATTTCTTCATTTTCAGAGTACACTGCTTCCAGGGTGTTATTAGGCTGTGGAAAAACCAGGTCCCAGGAGAAGATAATAATAAAGCAAAATCCATTGCAGTCCCCTCAATCTGCTGCCTCACTTTCAGGCAACCAGCACGGAGACATCCAAGTGCAGCAGCAACATCTGTAAGTTATATAAAAAGCTATTTCAGTCTACTACAGGTCAGAGCCCTTGGTGTTGAGGGGCAAAGGAACAGAAAGTTGAGTTCAAATGATTTGCCTTTGGATTTTTTATCCAGTGTGCTGGGAATTGCTGCAGAGTGCTCAGGAGCAGAAGAGCGATTAGCAAAAATAGTGTGGGATTCAGCACTTCTTCCCTCCAAACAAATCCTGTTTATGCAAAGCCTAAGGGATGAGGGTGATAGCTTGACAAGATCAAATGATGAAAGTGAGTGAATGCAAAACAGACTGTCATGAAACCACAGAGAGAAACACTGGGTATTTTGCAAAGAATATACTTCCTTCCTTTGGTTGGGTTGTATTTTTTAATCACAAAAAGCAGACACCACGTTTGTGGCAGAGGGGAAAAGAAAACAGGTGTTCATGACACGCTTTGGAGCTTTATGTATCAAAACTAACTGCCAAAATCCACCTCCCTGTTGTCTGTTTTCCAGCAAAGCCCTGCTCTGCTGCCTGGGTAACCAGCACACTCACCCAGTGCTCATGACAGGGACCCCAGGTATTTGATCATCTTGTTGTTACCTGGGCCTGCTAAACACAAACCAGGGAACTGCACATGTTCAGCCCACATTGTGTTTATATAAAGCTTTAAATTCCTTTTTTCCCCCAGTGTTGAGGCTTTCTGGAAATGCCTGACACTGTGCTAGGTGCACCCTGCAGCAACAGAGGGGGGAGATGCTGATGTCCCTTTGAAAGCTTCATTTTCAGATGGTGCAGGTGAAAATGCTGCTAAAAGCTGGAGGACCATTGTGTGATGTGATGGAAGCTTAACTAACCTGCAGTTATCTGCATCAAGGAGTCCATCTGAGCTGCCAGTCCCGGGGCAGAGCTGCCTTTACCACCCCAGTGGGATTTAAGTGTGCATAATTAGGTCTGTGCTACCCATAACAACAAGTGGGATGCTACGTGGCTCCTCTTTCACAGGGAGGCAAAACTAGATCAGAATTAAGATTTTACCAACACCTCTCATGACAGCACAAACACCCAGAACAGTTGTGCAGTGCTGCAGGAAGAACCTGGGCTCAAAAGGGGAACAGAGAAAGGCTGTTCAATAGGGGGGAAATACATGGGTGGGACACAGAAAAAAAACGACAAGAGCATCTCCTTCCTTTAGGAATCTGGAGATGAGACTGGAAGGGAAAGATCTAGTGAGTTTCCCCTGAAATGGTTTAACTTGTGAGGCTCTCACACAGTCAGAAAGAAGCAGCAAAGAAACGTGATTACAACCCATGATTTCCCAGCCCACCAGCATATAGGAAGTGGTAATATTTTGTCTGTAAACATTAAAATGAAGTCCCTTTACAGAAAACAATCTTTCTGTCATTACAGAAAAAGCACTGCAATGCTACTGAAAACCAAAATGCTCAGAAGAGAACACTTGACACACTTCATTTAACTTACACCCTCACACAGGTAATAACTGAAGGATTCTAGGTCAAAAAAGCCATTAAATAAAATACATTTAGCAGTCCAATGTGCTCACCTTCCCATCGTAGCGTTTCACTATGAACTGGTCCAGGCCCAGATCTGCAAGAGAAAAAAAGTACTTACAGAAAAGAAAGCTTTTATGGCATAGAATGAAATATTTCTTGTGTTTTCTGTTTGAGAGGACTGGCAAGTAAAATGCACAGTCTGAGTAACATGTGTAGAAAACGTAAGGACAGGAGGAAAATTTTATTTGGTTCTGTATATTTTGTACTTTGTATTTTGAACACAAAAAACCAACAAACTCATGGAATCAGTGAAGAAAACCTCCTTCTATAGCAGGGCCAGCAAGAGCTCAGCAGTCAGCACCTCTCAAGAGCCTGAAATACCCTCCCAAAGCAGATCCCTGCACTATTACCAGGCAAACATTTCACCTGTGACTCTTGGTGCTTTTAATAACACCTTTTAAATGGCCCACAAATGGGAAAAAAAAGACTTGTTCCCATAGTTAATTGGGATGTCCCCAAGCAAATCCAAAGCTTGTATATATCTGAGTAAAAAATAAATAGATTTTAAAGGAGATAAGTTGTAGATGCATTTGTAAGAAGTGGAGCTCTTTAGCTGGATTGGAGAAAGGCAGGGAGAGGGATTGTTTATATCAATAAAGTCTCTGATACCTTCCCAAAATGTTTATTTTTGTTGAAGAGGGGAAAAGAACATCCCAGCCTCAGCTGAGTCAAGGCACAAAGCTCTCCTCCAACCCACAATGCCCAGCAGGCTGCACCGAACACCAGTGACTGCATGTATAAGCAAGATGGCAAAAAAAACTCAGGAAGATTAATTATCTGAGCTTTGCAATCCAAAGTCAGGAAGATGCATCCTGAGAAGAGATTAAACAGAACTCAAGTTGAGCATTTCCAGTAAAACTCAGGAGAGTAGAGGCTGATTTTTGGTGCTCTGAGAAATAAAACCTTCCGGAGAGTGACGTCCCGTGCATCTTCTGCCACTGTTTATGGTAATTAGCACATTCTCATTTCAATTTAAATTAGAAAATAAGATGAAAAAACCAAAAGAAAGCCTTCCCCATGCCTGCTGTGTCACCTGCTTTTGAAAGAGGATAATGAAACCCTTCCTGCCTGCTGGAAAGTTTCATGGTATTGTGCAGAAAATGGAATTATTCATTGCTCCAGGGTGACCCCCTTGCCCTTTGTGACCCAAAGCAGCCACAACTCCTCTGCCACTAATTTCAGAGGTCAAGGCAATTGTCACAGGGCTTTCTGCACTTGTGAATATCCCAGCCAGAAAGCACCTTCTCAATATTTCGTGGGCCTGATAACAATGCAAATTGCATATTCATACACTTTTTCAGACTTTAATCTTCTGAATTTTGTCCTCTTCCAAGTCATGGGTATAAATGCAGTAAGTATTAGTGCATTTAG
Organism: Hypocryptadius cinnamomeus; assembly: GCA_013400635.1. Lineage (NCBI taxonomy): Eukaryota > Metazoa > Chordata > Aves > Passeriformes > Zosteropidae > Hypocryptadius > Hypocryptadius cinnamomeus. The sequence continues at coordinate 88,493 of VYZP01079922.1, read as the reverse complement.
AGGTGGAATTTGTCTGATAAATGTGATTATTTTATTACAGACACTTTATGTGGTCAGAGCTCACCCCAACCATCCATCTGGATGGTGACTTAAGCTGAGCTTATGTCCATGTGTCATAATAAAGTCATTTCTCAGGGACACCTCTTTTTCCCATGCCAGGAAATGCTGCTGAAAGACAGATCCCTGACAGCCTGACATTATGCATGTACTCATGGAAAGCCAGAAAAAGGACATGGGTTAAAAATAGCAAGTGAAAGTATGTCTTAATGGCACCTCCTGCAACTGGACACTGGGAAAGCACAGAGGTTCCAATAGAGAGCCAAAATGAATGGATGATTGTGTAGAGAACAGCAAGAAAAATGAGCAGATAACTGTCATTTAATATATATAAATACCATATGTTTCTAAATAAGTATAATAAATATTCATGTCGTAAATAAATATGGAAATAATGGCTCCTGGGCTGTCCCAGCAGTGGTGTGGGCACAGGCCCAGGGCAGTGACTGTCCCCTGGGCTGGCCCTGCTCAGGGACCTCCAGGGCTGGGTCCAGTTCTGGGTCCCCAATCCTGGAAGGACAATGAGGAGCTGGAGCGTGTCCAGGGAAGGGAACGGAGCTGGGAAGGGGCTGGAGCCCCAGGAGGGGCTGAGGGAGCTGGGAAAGGGGCTGAGCCTGGAGAAAAGGAGGCTCAGGGGGGACCTTGTGGCTCTGCACAGCTCCTGACAGGAGGGGACAGCCAGGGGGGGTCAGGCTGTGCTGCCAGGGAACAGGGACAGGACAAGGGGAAAGGGCCTCAAGCTGGGCCAGGGGAGGTTTGGATTGGATATTAGGAAAAATCCCTTCACCAAAAGGTTGGTCAAGCACTGGCACAGCTGCCCAGGGCAGTGGTGATGTCATCATCCCTGGAGGGATTTAAAAACCATGTAGATGTGGCACTTGGGGACATAGTTTAGTCATGGCCTTGGCAGTGCTGAGCCAATGGTCAACCTCAATCTTAAAATCTCTTCCAACCTAGATGATTCCACAATCGTAGTGCACACAAAAGCACATTGGTTTCCACCAGTGTGTTATATGGTCACCCTCCCAGCCATGCACAACAATGTCCCCTCTCCTCTGCTGCATTAATTAAGCTGCACACTTAAATTCCTCTGTGAAATTCCTCTTACATTGGTCCTGAGAGAAGAAGCCAATTCAAAAGCTGAAAACAGGCATTTATGTTCAATGCATACACTTTTACTCTATAAATCTTCCTTTTCCCAGTACAGTTTTATTTTCCTTTTTAAGGACTTAGCTGCCTGTTTTTCCACAAGCCTTTAAACCTGACAAAAGGAAACCAACAAAGAGGGTCTGTTGCCTGATGCCTGGGGTCTTTCTTTAAATTAGATAAAAAACCCCAAGATGCTGCAATAGGAACTGAGCATTTGTGTGGGCTGGTGAGCCAATGGGAACACTGCATGGATGAGGACAATCCCAGCTGAATAAGGCAAGGAAGAATGGCAGTTACTGCACCTCTGCTTTTCAAAAGGCAGAGTGTTATGTTAAAGCCACCTCAGGATTGTCTCTAAGTGCCACACTCCCAAGACAAACAGGCCCTGGCTGGGCTATTGTTGCCAAGCTGCAGGAACACAGGCTAATAGGCATGTTGAACCAGGAAAAAAGAGCTTTTCCACCTTTCACTGAGGAGCAGGGGCTGAAAAAGCATTCTCTCAGAAATGCTTGAAAGGATTTCCTCAAGAGAGGCAGCAATGAAATCTAGGAGTCATTTCAGGAAGATACCTGGCTGCCTCAAGCTTTCCTGGGACACACCCCATGGCTAGTCTGGATTGCAGTGATCACCAGAGCTTCACTTTTTGTTTCTCTTAAACAAACCCAGAGTTTCCACCATGATCTGCCCCAAAATACACTTATATTGACCTGAGACCCTGCACAACCCCTCACCTTTCCCTACCCATCCCTTTTGCTCCTGCAGCCAAGGGCTCTGCACCAGCCACTCCCTGCCAGCAGCATTTCAGTGACCTGCAATGGTTTCCCAGTCAGTTTCCCTGGAATGTTTAACTACTCCTGTTTATTACTCCTACAAATTCTGATGCCACCTACCAGGAGCCCCAAATAAACAGCAGCACTGCCATGGAGTATCTAAGCACATAGCACCACTAGAAATGTTATTTCAGAGTAGACTGACACCATTTACTCACCAATACCAGGGATATAGGCTGCTACTTCTATTCATGTGATGGTACTTTCACAGCATTCTAAAAATAAAAATGATTCAATATAAAGGAAAAATTACTTAACACTCACTGCCTGCCACAATGGGGAAAAGGGGGTGTTCAACAGCAGAACCATACTCTCTGCATTTACTTCTCTCATTCTGGGCTGGGGAGGATGTTTTCATAGAGAAGGAATGAATTATGTTAAGGAAAAAAAAAACCAGAATAACTTGTTCTTGCTCTTGTTCAGCAATAGCCAAATCTAAAATCAAATGCTTATTATATTCCTATTGATTAACAAAAACATACTTTTCATGGATTTTCTCAAAGCCAGCTAATTACCACACTTGATAAATATGCAGTCAATTACTAAGCTCTTCATATTATCTTGTAAAAATAAATCCATAGGCAATAGGTTATAGACTGCAGTTCTAAAAAACATTTTAAAAACGAGCTTCCAGGAGAAGGGCAATTATATTATGCCAAGAACACAGTTGAGATCAATTAGAAACCACCATGATTTCCTCTGAGACACCAGCAGCTTCTCACTGATGGAAAAACCTTTTCAGTTCCTTCCAAGTCTTGATATCCTTGTCAGATTTTTCACATTATTTGGGTAACATTCACTCACTATCTGCTTTTTTTCCCCCACTACTTTATATATAACATGGACTCCTTTATTGCCAGCAGATGAATAAAAGGGCTAATTATGAAGACTCAAAAGCCTGCTAACTGTGCTTGTGATATGCCACATTATGGCAGGAGAAAATGCTGGAGCAAGCTTTCCCCTCCAGAGCTGTAATCCAACTTCTGATTGTTGTATTCAGAGTATTTCCCCTCTGAATCTAAAATGGAATCTGCAAGCAAACAATGAGCTGCCTGAGACTTCTCAGGGGACAACAGCCTCGTGCTGGGGTTCAAGTCCAGGACTGTTTTGTTCCAGGAAGGAAGGATCAAGGGACTTGGCTCTCACCTATCTCCTCCTGCTCCAACAAGCCAGTCAGTCTCCCTGTGAGACATGCATTCCTAACACAGCTGGCCAGCCACACCAACCTGGCACTGTATGGAAAGCCCTCCTTTATGTGACTTTCAGCACATAAGCACACATGTAAATACATCTCTTGCTCCTCCCTGGCTCTTTTCCTGGGGTCTCCTATCAGGCATGACAGGCTCAAAGATGATTCTTGCACAGCCATTGTGTATTTCCACAGAAAAAGAGCCTCACCTTGGTCAGAAGACAGCCAGTTACCTCTCACTCACATCCTTGCTCTGAAGAGCTCTTCAGCAGATGTACCAGGGAAGAATAGAAAGTGAATTCCCAGAAGGACTGGAATCCCAGAATCTCTGGCTTCTTTCTAGGTTTTAAATATCCCAGCTGACCACTCTGTATAACTTTAGGGATCTGTACCAGCCCAGGGAGTTCTCCCCTCCTCATTACATGAGTGCTTCTCTCAGCTCCTGGCTGATGGCTGTACAGGAGATCAGATCCATATTTCATAAACTTTAATCAAAATTATAAATAATCACTCATGCATTGTACCACCCCAGAGGCCAGCTTGTGCTCAGCTCCTCATGCAGTTCAGACATGGAAAACAAACCATCTCTACCAGGGGAAGCAAGCTGCACACTCTGACCAGCTCTGCCCCTCACAGCTCCTCTCCTCTGTCACCATCCCCTGCAGGGCCACAGCTGCTGCTTCTGCCTGGCCTTCAGCAGCATCTTTGGGGTCTCTTGCACTCAAACAAAAAAACCAACCCAACCAAAACACCTCCCAAGAGTTCAGATATCTGAGTTGCTGCTCATTATGTGGTGAAGCTGGAAATGCATCTTTCCTCTGGCAGGAGTCTGGGATAACCAGTGAGGTTAACACAGGAATGGAAGAGCAGGATTGGTTTGAGAAGAACTTGCCTTCATGACAGCATGCTGGCATGAGATAGAAGTATTTTTTACTGGTTTCAGTCCTTATTGCAAAGGCCATAGGAAAGCTGAGCATGACACAGCTCCTTCTTAGTCCAGGATGCTCCAAAATACTCACTTTCCTCAGGAAAATGATCAGTGCAGCATGGACCCAGATAAACTTGGGAAAATGGAGGGAATCCTTGCACTTCCCACCAGAGACAGAGTGTTTCCAGCTTATTTTCAGCTGGTTTGGGACTGGGGTTCCAAGGAAGCACCAAGCAGGAAACAGCCATCCCTTCCCATCCATTCTTGGAGCAAACTTAACCACTCAGGTATGAGAGGACATAAGAGAAAAAAAAAAAATACAGGACTGCAGAGAGAAGTAATCACCACCCACGCTTCTCCTGGCACTTGAACTTTCCAGATAGCACAGAAAGAATTTTTTTTTAAAGCAGCTTTCCAGTTTAATGCCATTCTTTGGCTTCTCCTGACAAACCATTCCAAGCTCAGCAAGCTCATGTCATTACTTAAGCACAGCTTGCCTACTTGGGAATGCTGTGGCAGGAAGTTTGACTGAACCAGAGAAAGCAATCTACAGGAGCTGAGGAATTGGCATTCATTTTCCCCAAGCTAGCAAAACATAGGCCAGAATTAAGCTGACACTTTACTGACAATAAATCAAACTTTCCCCTACGTAATCCATAAAAATGAATCAGGTATACAATACCCTCACAGTAGATGAGCAGTTTAAAAATAAATACAGCTCAGCTACCTCGTTACTCCAGATCACTTCTATTCCTCAGTGTTTTCTCTCCATAAAACGGCAGAGGCATTTACAAGAAGTTACTCCCTGAAATTATGACCTGCACACTGAAGGATTACCTCCAAGAGGTTTCCCAGGAACACACCAGGCTACATCAGAACCCCAGGGAAGGCCTTGGGATGAAGGCAGGATGCCCCAGCCCCAGTGGAGGGCACACCCAAGTCGTGACTCAGGATGAAAGCAGCCCCAGCATTTCCCAACTAACCTGTAACCTAAATTATCCTATGAGTCAAAAGCAGCAGCAGGGTGTGAAGTACAGAACTCATCTGGCCAGCAGGTAGCACTCTTTGTTTTCAATTTCTGCTCTGAAAACCAGACCTATCTTCCTTTTATTTTTTACTACCAGCTTTAAAAACATTTCAGAACAAGGTTATGGCTGGTTTGACTTTATTGCAGCAATAAGTGTTTTACTCTTCTACTGTTCATTATGTGTTAAAAAACCCCATTTACTGTGATTGTGATGATGTACAGAGCTGGTAAGGAACAACCACCCTAGAGCAGCTCCATCTAGAAGCAAATCCACAAAATTTCTCTAAGTGTTCTGAAGGCAGATTTTTCATCTCATCAAAACCCAAGATGCCTACCTTCCTGCCCTGCCTGCTGATGGGCAGCCCAAGCTCAGCTTCCATCCCATTCCACTTGCTAAAAGCACCTAAGAGCACTTTCTTCCCTTACAAGCTGCTGTGTGTCACTGACTGGCAGCATTTGCAGGCACCATGCCTTCAAGGGGCCACTTCAACAGCCAGGATAACAATGGGAATACGATGGGAAGTGAGTGGCCAAGACTGATGAATAATTATTTCCCATTAGTCACCTCTGCTTGTCTCTGAGTGAGGTGTTTGCTCAGCATTCTTCCACCTATTTGCTGTACACACCCTAAAATGCACCAAGCACGTGGAAGAACTAAAAGAAGAATCAGATGTGTTGTAATGAAACACAGGATGTTTTCAGTTTTTAAGCTTCCAGACAGGTGCTACTGCTTTTCCAAGTACCAATTCAAGGAGTTTGAGATGGACAAGATGGTAACCTACAGCCATTAATTCACATGGAAACTACAGCCATTTCCAGGGAAAATGGGAATTTAGGATGGAAACCTAAATATCAATTCACCTACATGCTTTAAACACTAATGCCAGGATTATTTTTTCTTCCCTCCTGCACACACTTCATATTGTTATTTCTGAAGCACAAGGGTACACGGTATTTCTTTAGCAGCTGTCATTTAAGATATCAAAACAGTCTCACCATTTGGACATAAACCCCACACTCAAACATTTAACATTTAGGGGCTGAAGTTCTTCTTTAATGTCTGCAGAGACAAGGGAAGTTTTAATTTGACAAAATCCTGTTTCTTTCTTTGAGATACAATGTGGGAGACCAAGAAACATGATCTCCCACATCTCACCCCAAACATGAATCTCTAAAATGGAGACAAAATGAATCTCTAAATGGAGACCCCCAAACATGAAATGCAGACAAAAGCCTCCTGCTACCCCACCAACACCAAATATTCAGGACACAGTTTTCCAGACAAGAGCAAGTGTCTCTCTCCCACTTTTTGATTGCCAAACCCCTCCAGGTACCACAAGTGATGTGTTTGTCTGCAACCCACAGGGAATTTGAAGATGGCAGAGATGAACCCTACCCTGACCAGCAGCATCACATGGGGCTGCCTCAACCCCTCTGGAACCATTTAGGTTGGAAAAGACCCCTAAGATCATCGACTCCAGCCTTTATTGCTGATGTTTTCCTTGCCAAAGCAACTCCTTTTATAGGTTGAGGAAGTGTTTCAGCTAAAGGTAATATTTCCCTATTAAATATAGGAGAAAGGCATTTCATCTGCTCTTCAGGGGCTCACAGCAGCCAGCTCTACTACACTGCAACAGCATTTTGGGAAACATGAAAGGACTCTGGCTAATTTTGGGCTTGGAGCAGGAGACCTTCAGGAGATGTTTCCTAGCCCTGGCAATTAGAGCTGGGAAGTTTACAGAGCAGGTGAGCAGAGCCTGGGGAGTATCAGCTCCCCTGCTCAGCACCCACCCACCACTCACTCTCTGGCTGCTTCTCGTTGGGGGTGATGGATCTCACAAAGTCCTGCGGGGTCATGAACACCTCGGACTCGCCGTGCTCGTTGATGACCTTCAGCGTGGCAAAGTATCTGAAGATTTTGTCTGGTGTGGAGTAGGCTCTGATCCTGTTCTCATATTCCATCACCTGGAAATGAAATTCAGCCAGCATTAGATGTGCACTGTCCCTGCCCCACGCTGACTCTCAGTCCTCAACGAGATTTGCCACAGGACAAGCTGTGTGCAGCAACACAACTCTGGACTCTTTTGGCATTATTCCTTTCAAAAACCCTTTGAACAGCCAGGAAAATTGGACATATCAGCTGCTGATGTCCTAGGATTAAGAACAAAGACTAAAAATCTTTATTATGAATAAATTTAGACTCTTCATGGTGGCAGAAGAAAAACAAATTCACAAAATCCCTGAAAGTGCTTTAAAAACATGAGCATAAGAAAACAAACTGGCATCACATTTGTGAATCTAAAGCAGCCCAACATTTTAACCACAGTGTTGAAGGGTTTGATTTGTGATTAATATATGGAGTAAAAGAAAAAAGTCTTGGAAGGCTGGGAGAAACCTTTGCTTTCAAGCAGAGTCTTGGAAAAAATCACTTGGAGCCGCAGCTGGTTGCTCAGTCACCCAAGCTCATTTTTTCCTCTTTTCTATCACACTGGCAGAATTCCCTAGAAACTCAGTCCTCCTCACCAATCTGCTGCTTCCTAACTCTGCCAGCAGAGATTTTTTTTTTTGGTACCTAGAATCAGTTTCCCCCCAAACAGCTGGAATTAATCAAAGACAACAGACAGCTTTTCTAAACAAAATCCCAACACAAGGCCACAAGGGTGGAAAAAGGCACACACACCTACACTTCATCATGTATTAGCACAGAAAACTTTCCTCCTTACTTCAGCTTTTCAGTCCTGCATTATATGCTGTGTTTAACAGTCCATAATGTACTTGAAACCTGCAGCTGGCCAAGAGCCACAGGAGGGAAAAACCCCCACCAATGATGTGCTGGAAGAGAACAGGCAAGATCAAGGGTACTGCCAAGGCAGCTGTAGATCATTCCTGGCTTTGGTCCTCCTTCAGCCTTGTCCTTAAATTCCTGAACAACTTCCTCAGCCTGATGTTTATCAGACAGAAAACACGCTCTCTAGTTTTTCTTACTTCTAGGATAAAAAAGAGCCAAATGTTTCAAATCCCCCAAGCCAGGCCTTGGTAAAGCAGAGCCTCTCTCCTCTTTATTTGCCCCAGATAGCATTACCTAAAGTGACAATACCTAAAGCATTCTCCCCACTCCTCTCTGCATCACCACAGCTCTTCCAGAATTCACATGTCCTTGCATCAACCACTACAGGCAGTTCCCTCCCTCCTGCAGGAGAAAGTTTTTTTCTCTAGGCCCTTTGCACTCCTAATCAACAAACCTAATCCCACTTTTATTGCTTCAGTCCACAAGGTTCTGCACAGCTAAGGGCATTGGAATGAGGAAAATTGCTTTATTGCCAAGTTCCAAGCAAAAGATGACACCCACTTTTCCACCTCTTTCTGGCTTTGTCTACTGCTCCCACCTGGCACGAGGCAGCTCCTTATGCCAAAGTGATCTTTTCACTTGTGGGTGCAGGCCATATCTCACTCCTGCCTGACCTGATCTCATGAATAACACCCCACCCAGCTTAATCAGCCAGAAACAGCTCAGTATTTTTACCTTCAAGGAAGACAAATAAAACCCCAGACTGGAGCCAAGAGCAGACACCACAGAGCACGACCAGCTCCCTCCATCCATGGCAACCCTTCAACACAGCCTGCTTTCTAGCTAAAAAAACCTCATAAACCAAATTTTCCAAGCCTGTGGAAAAATTTCTTGCAAGGCACTATCAATTGCTTTCTCTCAACTCAGCTGGGCACAACTCATCAACCCCCACTGCTGCACCAGAGACAGGAGTCCTGCCATTCTGCCAGTAAAACCATGTTTCATTTTACCCCACTTGACTTCATATCCACAATGGTTCTTCCCTCTGCATGTATTTTAAGTCCCTGCTAAGATGCTGCTCTCAGGCTTGTTGCTTTCAGGTGCTTTTCTCCTCATGTTTAGAATATTTAGAGTATTACTTCCACAGCAACAACAGCTTACTAACAACATGGGCTCAAAACCACATCTCCTGTCTCATTTTACAGCACAAAAATGCATCATCTGGACCAAAAGAGTAGAATCTAAACTGCTTTTTAGCATCTCACAGGCTGCTTTCATCACAATTGAAATCTCACTTCTACAAGCTTCCCTACAAGAAGGGAGCAAATGCAGCCACACTTCTTCCTTTATGCCAGCAGCTGAACTCACAATTACATCATTCTTGGTAATGAGCTAATCAGCTGGCAAAAACTGACAAATGTTGCAGCCCATCCCTCTGACTGCAAGGCTGGGTGCAACACGAAGCCAGGTCAAGAAGGGAACAGCCAAGATGCTGCAAATGGGGAAAACCTCATTTATTTATGACTGGGTGCTGAACATCAAGGGGTGATTACAAGGGTGGCCTGATCCCCCAACACAAATGTGCAGTTAAGGGCCCATGTATTTGGGTGCAGATAACCATTTGTGAGGGGATTTTGCACTGCTTCAAGGCCACCTGGACTGAAAATCATGCCAGGCAAGTGTCTCCTCTCCTGACCTCTCACCTTTCCATAGTACAAACCAGTCCTCGATGCAAGGACCAGTCAAAATTCTCATCCTGCCTCCAGAAATGCAGCCTCATGTAATCAGGCACCTTCAGAAAGATGATATGACCCAAAGGGAAAAATCCCTCTTTTGCATTTATTAGTAGAGCATGTACTGGAGGACAAAGACAAGGAAGTAATCCCTGTTGCTCTACAAGAGTGAAGGTGCTGTTGAGACTGTCAATGTTTATGCTAAGCCTCAGGTTAAAAGAAAAAAAAAAAAACCTAAATCCTATGCTGACATGAAAATGAAGCTCTAAATTAACATCTCAAGGCACAGAGCATCACCAGGGCCTCCCTGACTATGCAGCAGCACACATCTTTACAGGGTAAATTAATTAGGACTCATTTTCTTCGTGCTTCCTCCTGTGACACACACCCAAATGAAGGCTCAGCATGAGGAACATCCCAAGGCAAGATACCTGCAGGAACCAAACACTGCCAGTACATCTTGATAAGTCAGCTCTACTGCTGCATGAAAACACTTTCAGCAAGTTAATTAACACATCAGCCCGCCCCCATCCTGTATTACAGCTCATTAGCCTTCAAACTATATTGAGGCACTCAAGTAATTTTTTTCATTTTCTGCCCTACATATCCAGGACCTACACACTGCACAGACAACACGTGCCTGGGAACCATCCACACAAAATTCCAACACCTGAGAGTGCTTTATGTTTCACCTTCCCTCTCTCACTGGATTACTATCTAAAACGGCAATGTCAAACTTAATTTACTGCTTCACCACTAATCATCACCTTCATTAAAAGCAACATTAGGATAACAAACAAGTGTTAAACACTTCCAATTAGGCTTAATTTTTTCGCAAGGAAAATCCCACGCTATTTTCAATTAATTATGGGAAGAGCTGGGAAGAGCTTTTACTGTGGGTGGTGGTTTGTTGGGGTTTCTTAAACGTAGAAGAGTCAAGAATCCCCGAGGTGCTACACAGTTAGGGGAGCAGCACATCCTGGGAGCAGCCCTGATTTTGAGTCAGGAGCAGGGCACACCTTCCCCTGTCATCTGAGCTGGCCACGTTCAAGCAGCTCCGGGGGTGACTCACTGCAGCAACTGCTGCTCAAACAGCAGGCACCTGGGACAATACTTGGCACATCCTGCGTTTAAAGGAGCTTTTGCAACACTGGTATTCAGGCCACACGAGGTACATTCTGTCTGGAGGCTGCAGAGAAAAGGCTTGTGTTGGCACAAAGATGATGAGGGCTGTCCCCAGGGAAATCGCTGCTCCTGAGTTCCTGCTGTTGGAGAAGGCTGACTGGGATGAGAAGGGATCCAGGCCACACAATATTCCCATCTTTTGGGCACACCTGGCTTGTGGGTTATTTGGAAATCATGGTCATATTCCTCCCTGCCTAGTTTGGGAAGGAAAGAGCTGGTCAACACAGGCACATCTCAAACAACTGGACATGTAATAGTTCTTACATGTAAAAAACTTCCTCTGGCTTCCCCAGCCAGCAGCCATGTCAGACAAAAATCAATCTTCACACTCACTGTATTCAAAAGTGAGAGTGTGGGTGAAGGTGGACTGTGGTTTGCCCTCTGCAACCTGCCTCCATCTGCTAACACTGGAAAAAACCAATAACCTGCTTTTCTTGAGTGGTACTGGCAAGAGCTGAAGTTGTCAGAGCACCTGACAGCCAGCTGCCATGAAAATTAGCAGCTTCCAAGAACCCACATTCCTGGACAATTCTGAATATCTCAGCACAGTATCTTACTACATCACTGAGCTGCCACCAACATGTCACAACAGGAGAGAGTCTGGAGCCCCAAATACCACAGGGCACTTGAAATCTCAAGTTGTGTAATCTTTTCTGACCAGGAACCAAAATGATTCAGCAGCTCTAAAGGAAACAGCTCTTAATTTTTCATGAGAAGCTGTTAAGCCACTATATATGACTACCCACAATTTAACAGCTAATGAGATGCTACCTCCAGAATATAGGCTTAAAAATAAATATCAGAAGCAAGTCATAACAAAATGGGAGTAGATGCTCTTCACAATTCCTTTCTCCTCTTTGGTGCTGCAAAGATATTACATCATCCAACAAAGCCCTATAAAACTGACATCCAGATGGGCTTAAAAAATAAAATACTGCTGTCTGCCAGCTCCCATTTAGAGGACTCTGTCAGATCAAATTACACATCCTTTAATAACAGTGGTTTCAGATAATGCCAAACCAATTGTCAGTTCTGAGGTGCCCAAAGCTCCTGGAACTCCCCAAGAGTGAAGGCAGGTCACAAGCCAACAACAGAGTTTATTACTCAAGTTTTTCTCCTCTTGAAAATGTGTCTGATCTGAAAATGAAATAGCCAAAAGCATCAAGAGAGCCAGGACTAACCAAGAAGGGGGACTGAGCCTGTGTTTCAATAAGTAAATTTGCACCGAATAATTAAAATGCACTCTTCCTACAACCCTCCCTTCCACATTCACCCTCTACTTCTTCCTACATGCACTGTGTATATTCACAGGCAAAAGGATGGACTCAGAGACACACATGCTGAATATCCCAGATAGTTTAAAAGCTCTGGCACCAATTCCCTGCTTTGTATGCACCATCCTCACAGCCATCACTGCAGGAGCCTTGATTATCTTGGACATGTAAGTGGAGGTGGGAAAACAGGTCTCCATTTCAGAGGATCAGTGTTCTGTGCTTCCCAAATACACAAGTTTCAACCTGCAGAAACTCATGGCAACTTGCTGAGAAAGTAGGCTCCCAAAAGAGTGAGGTCCCTCAGAAAATAAAGACAGGTACAGAGCAAGTTTTCCCTCTTGCAAGATGCCCAGGTTTGGTACCTTGCGGTCCCTGAACCCAGAGCGCTTCTTCTTCTTCCCTTCCGGCGGCGCCTCCTCATCGCCCGCCGCCACCGCCCTCCTGCCCTCGCTGCTGCTGCTCTCCTCCTCCTCGTGCTTCATCTTCTCCCCTGCCTCTGCCCTCGGGCCGTGTCTGACAGAGTCTTCTGCATAGGCCCTGTACCAGGGAAAAGAAAACACCCGTTTAGGAAGTGACTGAGGGGTGCCACAAAATGGTCCTGCCAGGCTGCACCTGAGTGCAACACTGGTTACAGTTCAGTGGGGAGGGCTGCAAAGCAAAAGCAAAGAAGTGACCAGTCCCCTTGGAATTCAGTGTGCTTTCCCCTGTTGTAATCAAATTTCCACCCCGCATCAAAACCCAGACTAATGGTCACAGTAAGTTTTCCCAGTCCAAATCACTCAGTGAATTACGACACCCTCTCCAAAAAACTAGACATGCAAGAAACACTGAGAGAAAGGCATATCATACTTCCTCTAACACTAAATTCCACCTCTGCTTCCCCAAAAAGATGTATTAAGTGACAGAAATGTGTTTTACCATCAGCACTGCAGGATTCAGGATGAACAACCTTTTTGTTTCAGCTCAGCTGATTTATTTTCTATCTCCAGCAGCTGACAAGCTGTTTTATCCCCTTCTTCCACCAATGACTCTTCCAAACACCAGTGCTGCAGGATTTGTGACAACAAAACTGGAGTTGTTTGTCCTCAAGGTGCAAATAAAACTCTGGCAGAGCCAAGGACCTCTTTTCCCTTGCTGCTCAAATACAAAGATCTTCAGTCAACTCTGTTCATAGACCAAGCCTCCACACTTCAAATCACTCGGAATCAGGAGCAACTCACAGAACTGCAACTGGCAATGGGATGATTAAACAAAAAGCAGGATAAATCCCTAAGCCAAACAATGCTCTGGCTCTCCCATGCTTTACTTGTAAAGCAGTTTAGAATCAGACAGAGCTCAGACCACATTAACATCAGTGAAATGATAATCTCTAAGGATCCCTTAACATGTCACAAGCAACAAAGCCAACGGTTTGACAAAATTATTTCTCTTTCTAAAGGACTCAAACAGCTCAGGGAAACATCCCAGCCTGCCCATAATTTAAGTAAATCTGACTTTGCTTTGCATTCCTGGTGATTTATTTTGGACTAATCACAGGGTATGGAGCTTACACACAGGTGCTGCTCCTTGGCCACTTTGGTACTGCCTGGAGCTATGAATGTGGTCATTTACAGCTGTGTGAGCTTGTTTTAAAAGGGCTGCCTGGGGAGAAAAAGAAAAACAAACCAAGATTTTTGAAGCCTCCCAAGCTCTAAACAAAGGGCTACACATACTTCATCCTACCAGTTTCCTGGAAAATACAGATGTGCTGTGTAATACTAGCAGAAGAGAGTCTGTGTCTGTCTCCCCAGGAATCACAGAACCATGGAATGGTTTGGGTTGGAAGGGGCCTTAAAGATCCTCTCATTTCAACCCCCTGCCATGGGCAGGGGCACCTTCCACAGCTTGCAGCAATCTCAGCACATCAGCTTCCAAGAAGGAGCAATGAGAGTAAGTGATCCATCAATTAATTTAAATGCTAACAAAATAAAAGACAACTCTCTCCTTATCAGCATCCAATAATTCACTGACAGCACAGTACAAGACAGATGGGAATGGGCTAAAGAACTGCAAACATCCACAGTACTGGTGGGAAGAAGACACTTTATTATTTATGGAAAGGTTTGGGTTGGAAGGGATCAGCTCAGACAGGGATTCAGGGGTTTCTAGTCCACAGTGGGACAGAACACAGCTCCGTTACAGGGGTCTGATGTAATAAAATACACAAGTGTTCAGTGAAGAATAATCCTGCCTTTTCACATTAAAATGGAGCTTTACACACTTCCTGTTCTGAAAAGGCCCTGGGTTTCAATTTGCCAATATGTATTTGTGAGTCTTACAGCAAAGCACCATCTTTATAGCCTCCATTGAACCAAACCTTCAGAGACAGGATCCAAACCTGGGCCCTCCACAAGTATCTTAAGGTAGGGAAACTCTTTCCCCAGAACAGTCCTGCAGCTGATCTCTCTTGGACAGCATGAAGTCCATGCTGGCACCTGTCCTGAAGCCTTTCCTGAAAGTTTAATTAGCACTGGCACACCCTTGAGAAGCTGTGGGTTTGGCTGAAAAATGCAGCTGCCAGCTGAGGCTAGACCAACAGCACTGATATGGAAAATCCTTGTGCAGGTAGGACACCCAACTTAAGTAGCTCTGAGGGAACCTCTTGGGAATAGGGACAGAAAAGCAAGAGGAAATCAATTGCTTATCTCCACAACTAAGGTGTTCCATAGAAAACATGCTGGAGAATAGCTGTATCAGGAAAGATTTGCTCCTGTAATGCTTGACTGACAGCTTGCAGACCAGGGAAGGGATAGATGAAATTGAAAAAATCAAACTTTTTCAGCACATCCCACACATTCCTTCAATCCATCAGGCTGTCAAGTCAGTTGCTCCAGCCATACAGACAGAGGCTGTTTGAATACAGTCAGCTTTTTCCTCCCCCTGGTTTATCCAGGTAATTAACTCTGCTCCACAGTCAGATCACCATCCCAGCACCCAGGAAAAGGAGCTGAGGAGAAAGGCAGAGTCTCTAGGCTACTTCTCAAGCAAGGTTTTAACAGCTATTCCTGAATTAACCACTGAAGGAGCAGCTTTCTACGTGCACCTTCTCTGTGTATTTTACCACCCTCTGCTGAAATCCTTGGCTTCCAACAACTGCAACTTCCATACTCAGCCCACATAAAAAAAGCCTTTCAGTGCAGATGTCAGAGTATGGCTGGGAAAAAAAAACAACATAGCTCCAGAAATATCCACCCTGCTGGACTTCCCTCAGCAAGTGAAGACTCTCTCTTCTCCTCCCCTGGTTTGATGAGGCTGATTTTCCAATGAAATTCCTGGTGTTGCAGCTTCTGCACAAAAAGTGAAATGAAAATACAAAGCCTCCCTTCACTGTGTGCCAAGACCAGCCACCAGCCTTTCCCCACAGAGTGTGCCTGCCCTGGATCCTGAACCCTACTGCCATGCTTCAACCATTCTGATCTCTTCAGGCTTTTTTTCCCTCCAGTGAATTGAATTTGAATCAAAGACTACTTCCCACCCACTCTGCAATATCTCCTTTGAATCCATGGAGAAAGCCAACAATCAAGTGTAAGATTAGATTCCTCATCCTCCCCTAAAACACTGAGCTACCAGAGGCCTGCAATGATAAATTCTCTCTTGGGGAATCATTCTTTGAGAGAGACAAACACGTGCAACCATAGGATATACATGCAGGAAGGATGCTGGGACTCACACTGGGCTTTGGCACAACACTCCAAGTTGCAGGTCAATGAATCACAACCCCTCACTTGAAAGTATTTTTCTTCTTTGAATGACAGAAGCAGAACAGCATGAAAAAAAAATCACAAAACTTTGTGCCAGAGATAACAGTGCTCAGTTATCCTAATCCTGAAGGCAGTAGGAAAGTATTCAGCTATCAGCTGCTGCTCAGTCTCAGAAGGAAATGTAACAGATGGGCACCCAGGAGTCAGCAGAGATGCTGTCAGCAAACCAGAGGCAGGAGGGAGGAATCCTGCCTGACACACGTGTTCCTCAGCTGACTAAGAGCTGCCATTCTCCCTGTATGTAAACATCTGGGGACATCCCAGAGAGGTTTAAAAGCCACTTAAGACTTCAGGGCTTTCATGCTGTAATGCAAAAGCAAGTTAGGACATGACTTTCATAAAAACAAGCAACCTCCAGGGATCAGGAGAACTTTCAGCAAGGAGTTCTGGCTCATTCTCAGCTCAACCATATTCAGCACCTAAATTAGTTACCTGAAACTTTAATAAGGAATTCACCAGAGAGGATGAAGAGCCACAACTCAATTTTTCAGGGTGTTGCCACACTCACAGGGCTCGTTACTGCCTTGCTTCCCTCATCTCTCACATACTCAACACCAACATAAACTGGCACAATGAATTTGTGGCAAGAACTTCACAAAAGCAGTCACCCTAATGAAACCCTAATGCTGTGGTGTCCTGACATTACCCCAATATCACTGTGAGCTATAAATCTGGTATTTCTTAATCCAGAAGATGCTGTTTTCATTCCAAACAGAGCTCACCACAGTGGGGTATAGGGCTGTGCCCCCAGGATCTGATTCTTTCCTTCTCCAATGTCCAAGGAAAAAAGCCCCCAGTATTCAGCCAAAAGCCACTGGAGAGAACACAGAGTTCTTTCAAGACACCACTCCCAGACCAATGTGTCTTGAAGTCTTAGGAAAAAACCCTCAGCACAGCAATCCCAAGGACAGTCTCTTGTGTGTGTCACCTCTCACAAAAAATTTTAAAAAAGCATAGAATCACAAAATGGTTTGGGTTGGAAGGGACCTTAAAGATCAGCTCGTTCCATCCCCCCAAGATGTAAACACATGAGAACCCTAAAAATAAACTCACATGAATAATACCTCCAATTTTTCATATTTTCTCCCATACATTAGGTTAAGTTGTACCTGACATATCTATAGCTATAAAACAGGTTTCTCCCCTCTTGACTATGATTTATGTGGTTTCCTTTGTTTTACTACAAGAGAGATTTTTGAAGTCTCTGTTTCAGCTGGCATAAGATATTTCCAGCAATTCTCCCATTAAAAATGTATTCTAAGCAAATTACTCTAAAGCCCCCGGGACACTGGTGCAAAAATTCAGTGCATTCTTAAACAGAGTTATAGAATCCCAAAACAGTTTGATTTGGAAGGAACCTTAAAGCTTCTCCAGTGCCACCTCCTGCAGGGACACCTCCCACTAGCCCAGAATGCTCCAAGCCCTGTCCAGCCTGGCCTTGGACACCTCCAGGCAGCCACAGCTTCTCTGGGCACACTGTGCCAGGGCCTCCCCACCCTCCCAGGGAACAATTCTTTCCCAAAATCCAAACTAATCCTGCCCTCTGGCAGTGGGAAGCCATTCCCTGTGTCCTGTCACTCCAGACCCTTGTCCCCAGTCGCTCTCCAGCTCTCCTAGAGCCCTGTTAGGCACTGGAAGGGCTCCAAGTACCCCACCCCAATCCTTCTCTCCTGCAGGTGAGCACTCCCAGCTCTCCCAGCCTGGCTCCAGAGCACAGGGGCTCCAGCCCTGGGAGCAGCTCCTTGGCCTCCTCTGGACTGGCTCCAACAAGGTCCATGTCTGAGGCAGCAATTTCCAGAGCAACACAGGTGTCTTCCCTTATTCTTGCCACTAATTGATTCACAGGATGAGAAAAAGATCATTAACTAGGTATTTTCAGTGTGTCAGGAAGAGCAGTGGTAAGACTCTGCTTACAGAGGTTCCTCTGTGCCCCCAAAGGTACCTTTGCTCCTTTACTTCACTCAATGTTAGACTGATTAACAAGCTTCAGCACCAAAGTGCCAATTTAAGTGCTTTCAGAGGCCCAGATTCAGCCAAGAAGGGCTGTGACATGAAGAACAGATCTGCAGCCATTTCAAATGGGCATCAGGAACTAGAAAGTACAAGTTTTACACCAGGATCAGTAACAGAATATTTTTTACAAACATTAAGCTTGCCACAAACTGGGAGGTTTAGTACTTCTCATATATTAGTGCCTCATTCAGAGTAGCCAATGGCTGCACCAAGATTAATTTCAATTAATTCAGTTCATTATGCCAATGCCCAGATACTTAATTGCTTCTCTTGCCAGCTGGAAATCCTCAGAGTTTAAGTTATTGCTGAGAAAGGGTAAACTTCATTAGTCTTCTAAGCTCAGCTATTTGCACTGCTCAAGTATTCCTTGCCACAGGAAAACTGAGCAGCATGAGCTACTCCTGTTGTATAACAATTTAGAGGAGATACATTCCCCAAAAGCAGGCAGCAGGAATTCCCAGAGGGCAGAGAAGGCAACAAGACCAACACTTACCTGCCATGGACCAAACAAACCCACCAACCCACCTCCCATCTTAGGAAGACACAATTAAGTCTACCTTGCATCATACAACCATAGGATTTTTCCATCTCTATCTTTTCACTCCTTGATTTCTTCTCTACCTTCGTGTAAGCTTCCTTACCCCAGCACTGGCTTCTGCTGCTGCTGCTTAGAGCTCATCCTACAGAATCCACCTGAAATACTCTGGTTTCACACTGCACCTGAGAATTCCTGTCTTTCTTCACACCACCACCATCATCTTCTACTTATCTAGCCCAAGAAACTTAAGATTTCCAACTGCTTCTTGATCTGGCCTGTTACATCTTCAATGCCTTAAGTGTAAAGAAATATTTACATATTTATCTCTTAGAACTAATTAATTACACTTATTGCTACTTCCTGGACTAACTCAGGACACACCTGCCTGAGTAACTGAGGATGTCATTACAAACATTCTATATTCACCTACTCTCATACTTAAGCTCTACTGATCACCTAATATCCATTGTCAGAAAGACAAAGGAAACTTAAATTTCATCCCTTATTTCTTTAAACAAGGCTAAAATGCCCACTTGAAAGTCCATTTGAAACTTCCACAGATGTCAGTATGAAGAATTTTCTATATCAAACATATCAGTTTTGTTCCTTGTTTTATTCAGCAGCTTTATGCCAAGTAATTAAATTAATATTGTAAGCTTGGGTGCACTTTTATTTTACAGTTGCTGACATTGAGGATTTATTTCATGGCTCAGATAGGAAAGGAATACTTGAAAATCTGTACAATTCTATTTAGTGCTTTATAAATTTATAAAAGATGAAGGAGACAGAGCAAGGAAAGGCAAAACAAGTAATAACAGCAAGTCAGCTTCTCCAGATTGATGAGAGCTGTGTCTCACTGACTGATTTCTATCAGTGCTCTCAGATGGGGAAGGTGCCCAAGGGCCTCCAAGGAACAGCAAAGTACTCCAGGAGCCAAAAATCCGTCCCTGACCCAGCACTCCGCATAGCACAAGCACCATCCTCCTGATAAAAGCAACACCAGCACCTGAAAATTTAGCTGGTTGTAACAGCACTGCTACAGAAGGGAGATATTAACTCCATGTCTCTGGGACAGCTTTACATAGGACATGATATCCTACTGACTTTCTGGTCATGTTGAGGATAAAGTTTGAAGTGGAAAAACCCCACTCTCTTCCCTGCTGGAAAAGGGGAGTTATCCTGGCCATTCCCTCAGAGGCACTGACTGCATCAGTGCAGATAATTACCAAAATGCAGCACAAAATGACACTGTGCTGGATCACAGTGTTCTTCCTCCACCACTAAGCAGCTCCTCTTAGCAGCTTTGACAGCTCTAAGGAACAGCCAGAACAATTCCCATCACCTTTCTCCTACTGCATTAAAACTAAAGCCTTCTAGGCACAGGTGAGCAGGAAGCCAGCAACAAATCACCTGAGTATTAGAATGAAAAGCACACAGGCTTTCAGCAAATACTTTATTTTTAGACTCTAATTGCAGTCATGTGCTCGACTGACACTGCTGGCGCCACGCTGCTCCCACTCCATGGAAGAGCAGGGAGTCCCTGTTTTACCTCAGACAGGGCACAGCCCCAGGTTTCAGTGAGAGTCACCTCAGGAAAGCCCAAACATCCCCTTTCACCTCAGTTACAGGAAAGAGCTTCGAGCCTCAGAACCCATGAGGTGTCCTAAGGCTCTGACCCTGAAAATGCACATAAATCCTGTGTGCTGCTACCTTCCCACCCAAAGACAAACTGTCCACTTCTGCTCCTCTGCTGCATTTTATACATCAAGCAGCCAGCAGATCACACAAAAAAAGAAAGGAGCAAACCCTGCCCAGATGTGCTGTTTCAATAAGAAGCTGTGAAAGTGAAGGTATCTCTCTTCACACCACCACAAACCACCAGGCAGGGAGGAAAGGAGGCAGGAAACCACACCAAAGAGCCCGTGTGAGACAATGCCTCACCCCGAGCTCAGCTGCATCCCTGAGCACTGCCAGCAGCAAAGCAGCTCCTCAGGGAATCACCCAGAGCCATTCACAGAATTCACAGGATCACTGGGTTGGAAGAGACCTCCAAGATCATCGAGTCCAACCCAGCCCCAACACCTCAACTAAACCCTGGCACCCAGTGCCACATCCAGTCTGTTTTTAAACACATCCAGGGATGGTGACTCCATCACCATTCCAATATTTTATCATCCTTTCTGTGAAAAACTTTTTCTTAATATCCAACCTATACTTCCCTTGGCGCAGCTTAAGGCTGTGTCCTCTGGTTCTCTCAGTGCTGCCTGGAGAAAAAGACCAACCCCACCTGACCAGAGCCACTTTTCAGGGAGCTGTAGAGAGTGATAAGGTCACCTCTGAGTCTCCTTTTCTCCAGGCTGAACAGCCCCAGCTCCCTCAATGGTTCCTCACAGTTCTTGTGTTCCAAGCCCTTCACCAACCTTCCCTCCATGCAGCAGCAGCAGGACAAGCAGGAGCGCCGCAGGTACTTACCAGGGGCAGGAAAGAAATGAGAAATCCATCTATTACCTCTGCCAAAGGAATCTGGCACTCGCTGTGGCTGCAGAGGTCCCGAGGAAAGCCGCCACCAGGAGCCTACGCCGGGTGCCGGGCTGCGGGGCTGTCCCGTGGTACCGCCGCGCCGCCGCCGCCAGCCCCGCGGCCACGGGCAGGAAGCGCAGCCGGAGCATCCTGCGGGGTGAGAGCGCTGCTTTAGCAAAACAACACAGCCTCCAAGTGCTGCCTGGCCCAAACCAGGAAAGCTTTCACACAATAACTCACGGGTGTTTATTACCTGCTCTGAAAGAGGCACATAATCTGCCTAACAAACAGATAAAATACCTGTGAGCGTATTGGCACACACCTGGCTGTCACATCCAACTGCTTATCAGTGGTATTCCAATTCTTCAGCTTTTCCCCAAAACCCTCAGCAAGAGGGAATCAATCTCACCTTCCCACAGAGGCTGTGGACTCCACATCCCTGCAAATGTTCAAGGCCAGGCTGGATGAGTCTTGGAGCAACCTGGTTTTGGGAAGGTGTCCCTGCCCTGCAAGGGGCTGGAACTGGATGATCTGAAAGGTCCCTACCAACCTAAACCATTCCATAATTCCATGAAATATTTTCAGCCCATCTCTCAATTTCCAAGACATGCAAGATGGCAGGTAGACTTGATAAGCAACTACAGCAGGTAAGAGGCATTTGGCCAGAAGCAAAGTCACAGCTGGATTTTAAAAGGCAAATTTAGCCAAATAACAAGCAAACCTATCAAACAAAACCCAACCCAGGCATTTACATTTTCCTAAGAAAACCCTACTGTTCTTAAATCCCTTTTTTTAGCTAGCCTGGAGCAAAACATTTATATACAACTGTAAGTACAGGACAAATTTCAAAGTGTCAAAACTTATAAAATACAACCCATACCCCATTACATGTCCAACAGAACAGAGATAAATGGGAAAGCAGAGCTACAAATCTAAACATAATTACAACAGAGAAAAAGGAACCACAGAAACACCACCTCATCACACACCTGCTGCAGGAGGCAAAGCAATTTTGGTGGCTCACAGGATTGAAGGCAAAGGGTAAATGCTGCTCTGGAAAAGAAAATTTGCTGTGTGTTCTTGTGAAATAATGGTTTCATTTCTGAGGCAAATGCAATTTTTTCATTCACAAGGTCAGCCTTAAAATTGGGAACAGAATACTAAAGGAATTCCCCAAAAAAAGCACAGAGCAGAGAAGCAGCAGCCTAATTTTTCCTTTTATTCCCTGTTCTTGCCATTCTACTCACATATTCCCGGGCAGTGAATAACCACAGCATACAAAAATAAAGCCACAACTATTGTTTTCTATTTGCTTCAGCAACACAGGATGCCACCACACCATTCTGCTAAACCATTCACTTCCAAAAATGAGGATCCTGGGACCTGTCTGTGCCAACACCTCTCATGTGTGTGGTGTGTTAGGCCATTCCCACTGCAGGGAGCTGGATATATCAGTGCTGCAGGTCAGGATTCCACACTGGAGGGATGCACAATTTGGGATGGGAACAGAGGAGGAGGGAGGGAAGACACATCAAATATTCAGCAGATTATCCTGAGGGCTGGAGCCCAGTATCTTTTAAGGCAAGAGGTGGTGGAGAAGGCCCTGAAGACTTCATGGCACAGTAAAAAAGCAATGAAAAATCGTTAACAAATCCCTTAACAGTGAGTTTTTCCCTATCAGATTAAGACTTTTGCCCAGTCCTGGGACAAGGGAGGTGGGATGGAGCACAAGAGATGGTGGAGGTGGCAAAGCCACAGGCTGCCTGTCCATCCCCACCCTGGTTTATGGGCAAACACCACAAATTTCAGTGCTCACAGTGAATCCATCCAGACAGCATCCATTTGATATTCATCTGTGCTCCTATTAAAATTGGCATTATGGCTTTGCTTATTCCTTTTCAAATAAACAGGTTTAAAATTCAAATGTTAATAGAATGCAGGCAGCTAACGGCACTGATCCTCCAATCCTCTCCAGCTCTGAACAACGAGATGGTTATGAAAAACAACTCTGATTTCAAATTTTAAATTATTTTCACTCTACACAAACCTGATGTTCCCATTTCATCTCCAGGGATGAATTTCTGTTCCATATGCAGAGGAAAATCTGCATGTGTTCCTTTCCCCAAGGAGCTTTCCTTGCCCTTTCTAGGGTTCCCCATCCTAATTACAGCTTTATATTCCTAACATATATTGGATAAGGGAAGTATTGCCAGTATCGCTTAACCAACCAAAATGAAAATTAAGCCCCACAGAATTTACTTGGGAGCTTGAAGAGATTTTCTACAACATTTCTGACTGTTGGCTTTAGTACTGCATAAATGTTTACTCTGCCTGAGCCTTAAGAAACACTAAATTATCTGCTTTGTCCAAGCAATCTCCATCCTTGATTCTGTTGGGACATTTACCCAGAGTGTTCACTTGGTAGCAACTGCCTGAGAGAGCTGAAAGCAGCCAGTTCTCACAATTGCCCCAAAATAAAAAGCATCCTTATGTCAGAGCAATTAAAAAAAATCCCTTTGGAAGCTGAATTTTCCATCTGCAATTTCTACAATCTCTCACCATTTTCTTTTTTTAAATCAAAAGTGCCATGATATTTGGTATATTTGGTTAAAAACTCCAGGCATTGAAATCAAGATCACTTGAGAAAGCTGATGCTCACTTTTAGAAAGATTAAAAATAAGCATCTTGTCCTGTGCAGCAACAAAAAGCTCAACACCACAGTCTGCAGTAGGGCAAGGAATAAAACTGAGATCAAGCATAAAACTCCCATCAACTGATGTGATGACAACTTACAATAAGAAACAATCCCTATTCCTGAATGGTTTACTATAATAAAAGATTATTTTTTATAGGATACAACAAAGCAGCCCAGAGGAAAAAAAACAAACAACAACAACAAACACATTTTATGTTTGCTTATCTTCATTATTTTGGAGTCATCATGATGTTCTAGCACTACAGCTACAAGCAAATCTGTAGACTGTATTTATGTTTCCAAGAGATAAGCCAAGCTTACCTTAAATTCTTGCTCAGAACAGCTCTGTAGTTACTTTCAGAGGTTGAATCAATACCCTTGGATGAATGAAACAGTTGGACTTTTTTTCCAGAACAGAATGACCCATCTGCTTTTATTTATGCCACAATTCATAGGTGGTTTTTTTTAAGCAGAAGGGTCAACAGAGAGACTCAAACTCACCAGGAAAACACCACTTCCAACCCAAAACAGGCTCCATTCAAACTGAGACCATCCAGGTCAGGTGAAAAGAAGAAATCCAACATTATTTCAACAGTTGCATCAGTTCTGGCTAGATGTGGGTATTGGATTTCCCCAAACAGTGACCCTCTGTCTGCCTAGCTGCTCTCCAAGGAAACTGAGACAAGCTGTCCACCCCTGGCCTTTCCAAACCCTAGATTTTTCCAGTGCAGAAAAGAATTGGAAGATCCCAGCTCCTGCATCCTTTTTCAGATACCAAAAGGAGAGAACAAAAAGACTTGCTCCTGTTTTTCCAGCCCCCTAATTAGCTCATGAGTCCAAGACTGAAAGCACTAAGCAGCTCAGCCAGGGGAAAAGGGACTTCCAACACTTGGGTACCCCCAGCACTGAAATTTCTGCAGATCTTTTGGGGATCCAGAGCAGATAAAACACTTGAAGCAGCATTTTGATGTCAAAGCTGGCCTTGGCAGCACAAGCATGTGAGAGGGAGAACAGTAATTCAATAAGCCAGTGGGTGTTTAATTTTTCATCAGAGAAGGAGTCACAAGCACTTATTTGAACAATTTTACTGGGACATGGTAAGCCCATGAATTAGTACAGAGTGTCAATTGTAAATTTAAATATATTGCTATGCAGGAAGATCTTCTGGAAAAAAAAAAAATTGTATTTAAGAGGCACTATTTAGGCATAAAAACTCCTGCAGAGACTGGCTGAGATGGAGTCACTAAGAACTCAAAGAGCTTTCTGGAGCTGTGTGTTTATTAAAAAGCCAAGTCTGACGTTGCCAGAGCACATCAAGACATCCTGACCCAACAGATGCTGTAGGAAAATTCCTCACCTGTTCCCATCTCAGCCCCTGACTGTCAATTATCCCTCAGCCCTGCTCACTGAAGCCAGAGCCAACAGCAGAAAAGGGAGGGTAACAGCTCGCAGCTCTCCTGTCTCCATCCTCTCCAGAGGATTGGGAAGAGGGGAAGGAAAAATTAAAATGGGAAAAAAAGCACAACAAATCCAATGGGAAGGAAAAGTCCATGTGCAAAGGAAAGTGTGAAGCAATCAGGAGAGAAGCTTCACCATTAACACTGAGATTCATAAGCCAGGGGGAAAGAAAACCTCACAGCTTCAACCTTCCACCAAATCAGTTATGACTTCTCCTTCCCAGAGCAGCTGTGGCTGCCCCTGGATCCCTGGCAGTGCCCAAGGCCAGGCTGGATGGGGCTTGGAGCAGCCTGGGATAGTGGAAGGTGCCTCTGCCCATGGCAGGGGTGGCACTGGACGGGCTTTAGGTCCTTTCCAAGGGGAACCATTCTATTATTCCATGAAATTTGTGTAAGAAGAACTCCTGAAAGGGAGCCAGGAGGTGCATTCCAGCTAATGAAACACCTGGATCCCCTCCTTCCCCCATTTCCAAGACAGACCCAACAGCTCCTGCTCCTTTCCCCTCCAAATTTTCAGCTTACTGAGCACAATATTGAGAGAAAGGATTTCACACCTTACTGAAGTTATTAGCCTACCAAGACACATAAATCAGTTTTGGAAAATGAAATCTAGCAGCAGAAGTAATTTGTCCTCAGGTAGGAGATGGGGGTAATATTTGATCCCATTAATTTTGCTGGAGAGGAACCACATTTGTTTCAGAGCACGATTCAAATGGATGTAGAATCTACCAAGTATCAATCAATAAAGAAACCTAAGCCATGGCCCAGCAATTTCTTTTTAACTGTCATTGCAGTAAAGTTTCACCTCTTCCTAAAATCCTCAGCCCTGGAAATGACCAATCCCCAACTCCACAGCTCTGTAACTACACCCAGCCATGGCTCAGGGATGATCAGTGACATCCCTCCCCTCATGAGCTGCTTTATTCTGCCAAATAATTGTACTGATTTTCAGGGCTAAGGAGAGAAGACGATGCATTGCAAACACACAAGCTTTTAGATTTAGCTTTAATAAAGCATTTTTAGAAATTGCAGCTGGATTATTTATAAGGATGTAGGACAGTAGCTGGCTTGGGCTTCCCTTGAAAGGGAGACAGGAGTGTTTACTTCTTGGGGAAAGACTTTGGTGCCACTAAACTGGCAGAAGAAACTTTGCAAACTGCATCCCCAAATTTCACCTGCAAGCTGAGTGGCCAGAGGACCTGAGAGTGGATGGATGCAGCCACCACGAAGCACAGCTTTGGAGACACAAATGAAAAATGAGTGTACCCAAACAGAGTAAACTGGGCCCATCTGTTGCAGCAGCACTGAAAATAGCACCTCCAGCAAGGCTACACTATTTCCTTGCTACTTCAGACTGTCAGACCCCAGCAATGCACTGTAGGTTTCTAGGAGGCAGCTATAAACTTGCACAGAAACAAATGCCAAATGCTGCTTTTTCCTGGTTCAAGCTTCCCTCCCTCCACTCAAAATGCAGCACATTCCTTGAGCTTTTCTACCTAGAAAACATTACAGTAAACCCCAGCCATGAAAAGCTCCCTAAAAACACCTCCAGAGATGTCAGAGGTACTTTAGAAGAGCTGTAAAAACAAAAACCAACCAAAAAACTTCTCACTCCTTATTGAGGATAACAATCCTGCTTCACAAGCTACTTCTACCCTAATCAGTAGTGTGAAATTTTCTTTTTCCAGTTGCTATTCTCAAATAATCAGGCTGCCTTTGCAAAGCAGCCACTCCAGCAGGTGCACCAGAGCACAGGTACTTCCACACTGATTTGGGGAGCAAAGGATCATCAAAGAACTGTTGGCAGAGGGGGAGAAAACACAACTTGTCTGCCTTTTCCTATAAAAACTTACAGCCAGCAGGAATGCATCTGCCTTGTGGCCTGACTCATTTAACTTGCCTTGCACAATCTGTGCCCATAGGGCATGATTTCCCTGAGAATTCCTAACTTTTCCACACAATGGAGAGACTCTCCTTGAAGCTCCATCCAACAGTCATCCACCTGCATGTACCTCACAAGAAACAAAAAGTATCTCAGAGTAGTCACATTTAAGAAATGTTTATGGCTCATTGGGCTCCAAGAAAACCAGTGTTAACTCCTAATGAATAAAGATAAAAACTAATTCTGGAAGAGAAAAAATTAGAAACAAGCAAAAGCCTCCCTAGGCTGACAAGGTGGCAGTTTGGCAGGTTTGAGTTACCTGCAGATACAATTCCAGCTCCAGAAAGAGACAAAGGTTTTTTGAAGGGTGACAGGCAGTGGATTGTCTCAGAATTTGATATGGTGAAGTCTGAACTCCTCTGTGACAAGGCGGAAAAAGATTTGTGAACCCCTCAAGAACCTGAATATCACAATGTGTTAATTTCTCCTTGGCTGAAATTGCCTTTTAAACAGAAACATCACATACAGCTATGTCTTCAACAAAATGCTTCTTCCTGGCCAAAGAGTCACGCTCTGGTGGCTTTCTTTTCTACAAAAGAAATTTTAAATTAAAAACTTATTGAAACAAACAAAAAAATTCACAGCACCTGTGCTTCATCTACCAGATGGAGATTGTTTGGGAAATCAGGAGAGGAGTACAGCATTGCTTTCCCCCAAAAAAGGAAAAGCAGGTCTAAATCACTGCAGTTGCTTTTCCAGCAACACATTGTTGGATTAGCTTGAACTGCAGAGAGGAGAAAAGAAGATAGATAAGACAGGCTAGTGCCTTGTGCTTTTAGAACACAGCCTGAGGGCTCAGCTTCAGCAGGAAAAAGCCAGCAGCAAACACGTGGCTCCATCCAAGGTGGGCAGGCAGGCAGCACACCTTAGCTACCTGTCTGTATCACAATGGGATTTTGGTGACAAAAACTCCACTGCTCTTCTGGCTCCTGAAGCAAAAATGCCAGAGGTGAGAAGTTTGCACCAAACAGAAGAAAACACAGAGATTCAAGTGGTGGTACAGAACACAGCTGGTCCACACAGACACTGGGGCTGGTCTGTGTCAGCACTGCAGCTTTGTCTGCATCACAGACAGGCCACGAATTCTGGAGCCACACGGATTCCCAGGGCTCACGTTTCAAGCACAGGTCAGCTGCAACTGTTCTTGTCTCAAACCATGACCTTCTTTCTTGTTGTCTACGTGAGGATCTCAGATTCCACGTCACACAGCTGAAGTAAGAGAAACAACTAGGAATTTTAGCCTGAAAGACCTTGGAGACCCAGAAAAAATCCCCTACCCAAACCTTGTGCTAGCCTCAGAAGAAAATTCCCAGTTATAACCATCAGTACTTTGGTTCTTCCAACCTTGTCCTGCCCCCACAGCCACACACAAGGAGCTCTTCACATGGTGGGACTACAATTAAAAGCTGCTCTCAAGAGAGGTTAAATGCAGAATGCACAGAAGCAGATTCCATAGCAAGTTCCTCTGGGGAAAAACAAGTCACTGTACTCACAGACAGGGCAGGAGACAAACAGAACCCAGAATTTACTACCCAAGGACTTTTTAGGTAAGTCCACAGAAGCCACAGTAAAACAATTCATGACCTAGCAGTCTGTTTTTCCTCTTTTAAAGTATCCTAAATCTAAAACTAAGAGGTGAGGCTGCCACAGGCTTTGGATGGTGTGTGCTTAGGGAGACAAAGTGCCTCAGGCTCTACTCACTTTCTGCTATGAGTCTGTGTATTTTTTACTTGAAGTGTCAAATGCATCACCCTAAAGATAAATATTCATCCTCAGCCTTTCAGTACCAACAAAAGAGCTGCAGAACGATTTTGGACAAGGACATGGAGCAAAAACACAAGGGAGAATGGCTTCCCACTGCCAGAGGGCAGGGTTAGATGGGATATTGGGAAGGAATCCTTCCCTGTGAGGGTGGGCAGGCCCTGGCACAGGGTGTCCAGAGAAGCTGTGGCTGCCCCTGGATCCCTGGAAGTGTCCAAGGCCAGGTTGGACAGGGCTTGGAGCAATCTGGGATGGTGGAAGGTGTCCCTGCCCGTGGCAGGGGTGGAACTGGATGATTGTTAATAGCCTTTCCATGATTCTGTGTTTAAGAGGGAGCCACACACTCTTCTTAGAACGATTCAGTTTAAAAAAGAAAGGCAATATTCATCTCAAAGGTGTACAACACCCAAAGACCCTGGGTAACTGTTTCCTGCTAAATTATCCCAAACAACATCATCCCACCTGAAGTCACATCTACACCAAGACACTTTTTCACTGGCACCCCTTCAACGTCCCAACAGCAAATCACAGCACCTGGAATTAATATAATTAAGGTTATTTTTATTGTCATACCCCAGTATCCTCAGCCCCCCTGCACGGAGCTGAGTTAAAATATTGGGCCCCAATATGTCAACTGGGAACTTGGGAAGAAAAAACCAAGTATTTCCATAGCCCAGCTCACTTCAGGAAGTGTTACTGCAGCAACTGGAACAGTATGAAAAAAAGTGCTTTTATAACAAACTTAATATGATTGTTACAGAACTTATTTTGCCCAAGAAATTAAAAACGGTTATTGCCACATTCCAGATCTAAACAAGCTGATGGCTCCCTCAACTATCACCTGAAAAAAGTAACATTTCTGAGCTGCTGCTTCAAAGCCCTGCCCAGACTTCAAATGATCAGCAAGTCTTGCAGCCTGAGGACAGCAGGATCATCTCTCCTCAAACTCTGCCAGGAACCCAGGAGGTGCAACAGGAACCTGCAGGGAGAAGTGACACGGCCACCAGTGACACACAGGGCACTCCAGAGGGTCCCCAGCAGGCAGACAGTAATGATGGAATCAAGGCACATCATTCTTTTTCCTCCAGGGCATGGCATTTCAGCTTCCTTGGTTCAGGAAGCATTAGGGAATACCACAAAAGCTGCTGCAGGAAATGGGTCATTGGGAGAACAAGCCACTTCCACAAGGAAATAAAGAGGGGTTACATGAGTTTAAGATTCACTGTAAACACCTTCCACTGTCCCAGGCTGCTCCAAGCCCTGTCCAGCCTGGCCTTGGGCACTGCCAGGGATCCAGGGGCAGCCACAGCTTCTCTGGGCACCCTGTGCCAGGACCTGTCCACCCTCACATGGAAGGATTTCTTCACAATATCCCATCTAACCCTGCCCTCTGACAGTGGGAAGCCATTAAATGCTCCGTTGCTCCAGATGGACAAATACATAGTTTAAGTATCTTTTATTAGCTTTGGTTATATTTTTGTTGGAGCTTTTTTTATACCTCCCAATGTTCAAACACATTTTTAGTGACCACTTCAGGGTTTTTTTGGTGTTGAGAGTTTTTTTTTTCATTTTATGAAAGTGGTGGAACAGCTGAGGTTGGCTTGGCAGAAAGCTCCAGGCAGACAAACTTCTTCCAGGGCTCAGTGTGCCCAAGCACTTGCACCAGGAATGTCAGCACAACTTTGCACACTGCAAAAAAAGGCAACTCATTCTCCTACACCTTTGAGAAAAGCCCTAAGAGAATGCTCTAGGACAAGAATAATTCTGCACAAGGTATATTAATCAGCCAAATGATGAATTCACCAGTTAAAGCACCTGAGAGCAGGGAGTTGCACAGCCCAGCACTCAGCACCACCATCCTCACCTGTAGTGTATTTGCTCCCAGTTTGCAGGTCAAGAGGTCACAGGGAACACAGGGAAGTATTTCTCAGCTGGGGCCTGTTCTAAAAACGAGAAAGAAACATAATAAAGATCATAACTTCGTGCTGCACCCAATTTCCCTCCTGGCAGTCATGCCCTGCATGCTCACACTTATCGACCTCAGGAAATGCATCTCAGACTGAGCCAAAAAAAGCCAGGAGGAGGAAAATAGTCAACAGCTAAATAAAGGAATTAAAGATAAGCCAGGCCTTTAACTCAAGCCCGAGCTGGCAATGAGGATTCTAAAGGAGAAACCTGTAAAATTCCTGCCTGGTTTGATCTTCCCACCTCCCTAGACCCCACTAAACACAGTCAGATTTACCGTCTTTCCCAAGCAGCTCATTAAAGTACCGGCAAGCACAGAACACATAAATCACGTTGTGATAAACATCAGGCATTTCTGTGCTCTGAGCAGTACATTAACTCAAATTCACCCTAAAGGTTTTCCGACACAAACTGCACATCAAACACAGCTGGGGCCATTCAGCGGCGTTAAAGCTTTAAGGAACCTCTATCAAGAGAAAGTGGTTTGACGTGAGCTCTAACACACGGCGATAACTCACACAGCCCGGGCAGCGCAGCCGGCGATGCCACAACCAGCAAGAAAAGTGACCCAAACCTAGCGGCTCGCAGGGTGGGAGCCCCCCAGAGCACTCCCTGCAGGGCCCCCTCCTTCCCCCGAGCGCCGGATGGAGCCCCCGAGCCGCGGGGTCACTTCCCGGGGGGAAGGCACGGTGCCACTGCGGGGCGCGGGGATGGAGAAGCCAGAAGAACACGGCATCCCGAGCCCCGTGTGTCCCGGAATAATTGGTTTGCTCTGGCAGCAGCTCAGTCTCAGCTCCGGGGCCTGGGACCCCTCAGCCCCAAGCCCCAGGACCCCTCACTCCCGGGGCCTTGGAGTCCCTCAGCTCCGGGAGGCAGGACCCTGCTGTTCCCGGGGCCCGCGACTCCCCCTAGCCCGGGACTCCCCTCAGACCTCTGGCCCCAGCAGACCCCATACTCCGGGGCCTTGAACTTCCCCGTGCCTTGGGAAACCGCCCCCCCGCTCAGTTCCGGGCTCTGGCAACCACTCAGCCCGGGCCCCCATTAACCCCAAGGCGGGGAACACCGCAGCCCGGGGACCGTGGGCTCCCCAGCCCTGAGCCGTCCCCTCTCCGCCACCTCCCGGCCCCTCAGGCCCCCGCTCACCTCAACCCCGCCGCCGCTCCCGCCGCCCCGCCCGCCGCGCGCGCGCTTCCGGGGGCGGAGCATGGGGCGTGGTCTATGCAATATGGGCGTGGTTTGTCAGTAGTGGGCGTGGCCTCGGCTCCTGCTGGGCGCCGTGAGGGGCGCGGGGGTCGCTGCGGGTTTTGGGGGGGTCCGTGCGTGTGTAGGGGTTCAGAAACCTCTTTGTGTAGCTCACGAGAGGCTTTTACACAGCGTGTGGTGAGTGTTCCTGAGCTTGGTGTGTGTAGGGGCTGAGGGGACTGGGTATAGGGCCTGAAAGAGAGTGTGTGGGGCATCAGGGGCTTAGACATACTTGAAGGCCTGTATGTAGGGCCTCAGGGGCCCATATGAGTTCTGTGAGATCTGTATATAAGATCTGAGGGGCCCACCTATCTATAAGTAGATAGATAGTCCAAAAGCTCTGTATATAGGCCCAGATAGACAGATAGAGGCTCTGTGTATAGGTTCTGAGGGGCCCATATATATTTGTAGGTTCTGAGAGGTCTGTATATAGTGTCTCAGGGGCCCAGATAGATAGAGGCTCTGAAAGGCCTGTGGATAGGATCTGAGGAGCCTATATACATATATCTATATATATCTATCTATATATTTATACATATATATATATATTCTGAAAAATCTGTATGTAGAGTCTCAGGGGCCTGTGTATCTATGGGATGTATATATATACATATATGCTCTGAAAGGTCTGTGTATAGGGTCTCAGGGGTCCATACCTATAGGTCCCTCAAGGCCTGTGTATAGTGTACAAGGAGCATATTTATAGGTCCTGAATGGCCTGTCTATAGGGTCTGGGGGGCTTATATACAGGTCCTGAAAGGCTTCTGTGCAGTGTACAAGCAGTGTCTCTATAAGTCTTGGTTAGCAGGGCTGAAGGACTTGAGTATAGGGCCTGAAGGAGTGGTATATGGGGTCTCAGGGGCTTTTATGTATCTATAGAATCATAGAATGTTAGGGGGTTGGAAGGGAACTTAAAGATCATCTTGTCCCTTTTTCCACCATCCCAGGCTGTTCCAAGCCCCATCCAACTCGGCCTTGGGCACTTCCAGGGATCCAGGGGCAGCCACAGCTTCTCTGGGCACCCTGTGCCAGGGCCTGCCACCCTCAGAGGGAGGAATTCCTTCCTTCTTTGGGGTCATGGGTAGTGTGGCAGCAGCTGTGGCCATGCCCAGTGGCCCAGGAATGGGATGGCAGCAGGAAGGGGAAGTGAGAAAGGCATGCCTGGGTCATGTGCACCTCAGCATCCAGATCAGAGGGAGGACTCACTGCTGAGGAGGCTAATTTTAGCTATTTTAATTTTAGTTGCTTCCAGATGCCTCTTGGGCTGGCTCTCCTCAGGCTTTAATGTACCCCCCCATTAAAAAACACATTTTCCAGAGGCATAAATAGACAGTGATTGCTCTTGAGGAATCCAGGAGGCTGCTGAATCCTGACCCTGCCCTCCCACAGCGGGAACGCTGCGGGGATTTTTAGGATGAACCTTTTGGCCAGGCTTAAGGGGATCCCAGAGGCTCAGAGGGGTCTCTGTGTGGTTCCAGATCCCAAAAAGGGGTGGGAGAAGCAGCCAGCAAACACTGGCATGTTTGGATAGCTCAGTTCTGAGTTTTGGTGAGACAGGGATCACCATCCTGCCCAGTGCTGGGGAATTTTCCCCTGTTTTAGGAATTTATCCTGTTGCTCCATGAGAAGCTGGGCAGTGCTGAGCTTACAGAAGGTGGCCAACACCATTCCTTTATTGGAAAGTAGACTCTGCCCCCCATCTCAGGGCTGTGCTGTTTTATCTGCAGTAACCTGGAAGCACCAAGCTTTCTTCTAAATAAAAGGAGATAAAAAGCACTTGGACCTGGGATCCTGCTGAATTTCCTCCTCCACCCATGCCTCATGCACCTGCAGGATTTTGCATCAGTCTCCAGGTGCCCAATTCTGCTGTATCACAGCCCTGGACATCTGTAGGGGCAAAATTGGCTAATCCAAAATTTAAATAACACAGAGAAATTGATGAATCTGTGGACTAAAAGATCATTTAGCTTTTTTTCTTCCTAGCTGCTTTATTTAATCCAAGCACTTTGGGGCACAGGCAGGTTTTCCAAAGTGGTGGCTTTGCCTATGGCTTATCCCACACTAACTTTCTCTTACATCAGTGTTTTATTTGCAGGAGGGAGCAATCCATGCCTCTCTCAGCAGTGTCAGGATGGTTGATGAGGGTTTGAAGCTCAAGTTTTCCACTTTCCCACTGCAATAATATTAATTGCAAACTCTGGTGCGCTTTTCTCCAGCCATTCTTCTCAGGAGCAGCTTTCCAATATTCAGCCAGCTGTAATTATAAGCACCAGGAGAAAGCCTTGTTAAATACATTATTTTATTTAGGTTTTCTAAGAGTGGAAGATGCTTCTAGCAGGAGCTATTTGACATGAAATGACAGGGTTTCATTTTGGTGCCAATATCCTCACCCCTCTCTCTCCCTGCGCCTTGGGGAGCCGTTCCCTGCTGGCTCGTTTAATTGCCTGGTGTATTGATCTCAGGGCTCACATTTAATTCCCATTTTTGTGCTTTGTAATGAGTGCCCACACACTCAGCATGGGTTTGCTAATGAATTTTTGGCCTTTCTGCTGCCCTCAGCCTTTGCTCAAAGCCCATCTTCCCCCACCTCTGTCAAATATTCCCTGGAAATGTGTAAACTCTGCCAAGAAACTTTACTTTGGGTCATTCCCAGCTCCTCTTTAATGATAAATAAATATCTAAATACAGAGTATGAATGGCTGGAGAAGTAGGGAATAGGAGGGAGCTGGGGCAGGGTCTGCTTGCTCTGCCCATCCCTGTCCTCCCTTGGAGCTGCTGGCACTGATCCCTGTAGGAAACCCCATGAGGAGGAGAGCACAGGTTCATCCCAAACGTGTCTGTGCTCTCCCAGGCAAAAAGAAGATTTGGGGTGGGTAGTTCATGGGGAGAAGAGGTAGCTCTGCCCCCAAGGGACCTTCCCCATCCTGGGCCTTCCTTCCTGCCCCTTTCCTGCCTTTCTAATCTTTCTTTTCCAGCTCGCCCAGGCTACATTAACCACAGTTTTGCCATTTTTAGGATTTTAATCCCACAGTGCTGGGATGCTGGGAGCTGTCCCAGGGAGAGGCTGATGTCACAGAGAGGGAAACCCTGCCTGTGGTCCATGAGGTGACTCCTTTGCTGAGATGTGTGTGGGAACATCTTCCACTGTGGAGTCATCACTGAGGGCTTTGCTACTCGAAATCCTTGTTCTGAAGCATTTTTCCTTTCACCATCAGTTTTCAACATGACAGGAGAGGGAAATGCAACAAGCAGGGATCAAGCAAAGACTCTGTCAGGTCTGAGCAGTGAAGCTCAAGAGCAGCTGCTGCTGCAATTTTTCTCCTTGGTTTTCCAAGAAAATGCAAATAATTATTGAAATGCTAAATGTGGGAAGTTGGAAAGACAGTGGGTAAATCCTTCCAGAAGGACACAGTCGAGGTTTCCATCTCTTTTCCCAACCAACAAAGAGAAAGAAGGGAAAGCTCAGCCCTGCAGGAAAAATCCAGCCAGAAATGAGGACTGAGGTGGAGCATTTCTCAGGCACAGACTCCAAAATGACATTGCTTGGAGGAAAGCTTAGAACAACCCATCAGGACTTGTGGAAGGCAGCACTGGAGGGAGGTGAGGATGGAAAAAGGAGTGTGGTGATGGTGTGGGTGATACTGAAGCACATCTGTGTCATCCCATGACTTGGTCGTGCTCCTCTCTGTATTTTTAGAAACGCAGAGGGATAAATAACAGGAATTGAGAAGGAGCTGCCATCGGTGTTGTAGTAACTCCAGGCCAGAGGAAAATGTCTTTTCTAAGTGAAGTAATCCAGGAATCCAGGTACATCATCTTTCAAGAGAAAGCTGAGCGCAGATTGCTTATTTAGCCCAGGTGCTGCAAGGTCTATGCTGGCAGCCCAAACCACCATGTCTGCAATACATATATATATATATATACACGCATATATACATATATATATATATACGCATATATACATATATATATATATACATATATATACACACACACACACACATACATACATATATATATATATGTGTACATTCAGATTTGTTTTGATCACATACTTTTCTTACCCGTCACTGAAACTGCTGTTGGGTGGGGTGCCAGTCTGACCCAGCGCCCCAAATCCCTGTGCCACCCCCACGCTGCATCCGTTGTGGTATCTTCGCTGCACCCCATCTTCCTGCAGCCTCTCCCTGGTGATCTCCCCTTCCCGGGGAGCTCTCCATCTCCCGGCACCCCCTCCCTAGTGCATCCCACCTCCTGCACCCCTTTCCCGGTGCTCCCCATCTCCCCTCATCCCGTCCCTGGCTGTTCCCCCTTAGGGCTCCGCCCGCGCCCCCTCTTTCCACTCCCAGCCCCGCCCATTCCTGGCCACGCCCATCACAGACCACGCCTATCACAGACCACGCCTACTTAGACACGCCCATCTATGGCCCCGCCCCGCGGCGCCCCCGCCCAGTAGTTTCTCCGCCCTCTGGCCCGCACGAGGCCCCGCCCGCCGGCCAATCGCCTCTCCGGGCCGCCCACCCGCTCGGCGCCGATTGGCTGTGCCAGGCCCTGTGCCGGCCGGAGGGGCGTCGCGNGGGAGTGGGGGGGGCGCGGGGGGCGCGGAGCCCCCGGCGGGAGCGGCACCGGCACCGAGCCGAGCGGGCAGCCAGCGCCTCTCGCCCGGGGTCTGCCTCTCCTCCCTTCTCTTCCCGCCCTCATCAAGGTCAGCCGAGGGAGAGGCGCTCGGGGGGCTTCCCGAATGCGGTCGGTGCGGGGCTGGCAGAGGGAGCGGGGCTAAGCTAGCCGGGCTCCGTTCGTTCCCTTTTCCTCGGTGGCTTTGCCAGGAAAAGAGGGGACTGGCAGCACACGGCTTTGCTGTGTGTCTCAGCGCGGAAAAAAAACCTGTAAAGGCAGCAGGTTGCGTCTTGGAGCTCGAAAGATTTGCTAAAAATACCAGGAGGGTTTTTCTTCCCTATTTTTTCTTTTCAAACTAAGGGAACAGTGTGTAACCGTGGGTTATCCTTCCGGCTTTTGCCACAATGTGTTTTACTGCTGCCTCTGAAGGAGCTTCTGTCGGAGGTGTGCACCTGTCGCTGCCTTGTTTTGCTCCGAGCGAGTAACCACGGAACTCCGGGGAGCCGCCGAATCCGTGGATGAATCGGGTGGCGGAGCGGGCTCTGGAGCAGCGGACACACGGCTGTGCTCCCTCGGGTGCTGTTTGAGGAGTTGTTTGTGCCGGGTGCCTCCAGGGTGCCGCTGGTTCCTCCGGCCCCGTCGGTGTGTTTTGGCAGCCAGGGGATGCCCCGCGTTCCGTCCGTGTCCGGTGTCTCCATCCCGGCGGTCCCGCATTCGCAGCGCGCTCCTTCCCGCGTGTGGAGTGTGGCTGCAGGGTTAATCCCGGCACCTGCTCAGGTGTGGGATGGCCTTTCCAGCGCCCGTAATTAGTATTTGAGCTGTCTCCTTTAGCGGTGTGGCCCTGGGAAACAATTTGTATTTATCTAAATTTAAATTGACCTTTGCGATCGATTTAACCGAGACTCAGATTCGGGCTTGGTTTCACTCCTTGGGCTAAGTGGAGCAGTAAATGTGTGAGAATATTATTTTAAAAACCCATTAAAAAGCCGTGAATCTCCTCTGTTTGCTCAGGATACCCAGCGGACGTGACTGAGGTGTGGGCATGTTAAAATCCTGCTGTCAGGGCTGTCTGCTTCAGGAGCTTGGGGAAGGAGGAGGATTTCGCTCGTGTCCTGGGGACTGATGATTAGAAAGCCCTCCTGGCTTTAGCTGGGCTGTGCTGTTTGAGTTTTGGCAGCCTGGCTGTGGTGTTGCAGTCATTAGTTTTTGGGGTTTTTTTAACAGGGAGGTTGTGCGCAGGTCGGTTGGGTTGAATCGCTGAGAACCAAGAGTCGGGATCCAGGATCCTGGCAGTTCCCTCTGGCAGCATCTGTGATGTGCCTGTTTATCCCCTCACAGCAGAGATGGGTTATCCTTTCCCTCACACTGCACTTGAGAAACTCTGCAGACCACTGAGAGAGAGCAGCTGAATCCTGGAATAAATGATTTGCGAGGAGAAATTAAAGGAACTGGAGCTCTTCATAATAAAGAGGAAGTTGAAGTGTTGCAGCAAAGGGGAAGCAGAAAACCAGACAAATCCTCGTCAGGTGGGAGAAGAAATGGGCTCACACTGTGAGCTGAGGGGTTTGGTTAGGTGCTGGCAGACTTTACTGCCAGTAAGAGCAGTGAAATGCTGAATTATTTCCTGGGAAGGCTGTTCAGTCTTTGTTATCAGGGGTGGTTAGGACAGGTTAGGCTCACATCAATCAGTTATGGCTGATGAAGAATTGATCCTGCTGTGATGGGACTGGGATGTACAAGTTTCCTGACACCATAGATTAAATTAGGAAAGACGTAGGAAGAGTTTGTATAATGTGGGTGTAATTAATAGAGTGGTTACATCAGGTGTGTCTGTGCAATGTTGTTTTTAGTGCCATCAATTCTACTTGGGTACTTCTCAGGATGGCTGGTTTCTCGCAGAGGTGATAAATTAAATGGGCTTTCTTTGAAACAGGGTGGAAATACTAAATGGTCTTATGGATGAGTTCTTTCAAAAGCAATATAAATAATGCTGGAAGAAACTGCACCAGTAGACCAGATTACTGTGAGAGGACAGAGCTGTAAAACAAACAAAAAAACTCCTCCAGATGGGTGAAGTACAAAGGAGGAGGTTTTGATGACACCAAATGGGAGAGAGGGCAAGGAGGTGAACAAACACTTGGATTATGGGCGAGCAGTTGGGAGTACATCAGTTCTGGGGGACACAGGGCTTGAGTGAAGCATTCACAGCTTCCTTGAGAGTTCTGAAACCTGGGGGAGCTGGGGAAGCTCAGTGGGCTCAGCATGGAGGTGTTCCCACAGGAGCAATCCCTTAGGGAGAGGACCACAAGTCTGTACTGAACAGGATCACAAGGGGTGAGAGATCTGGGGAGGGGATGCAAGAAACTTCAATGAGGAGTTTGTTCATTGATCTCGGAGGAGGGATAAGCAAGAAGAAGGAAGTTTTTACTGCTATTTGTAGATTTCCCCTCTGAGTGTGGTGTTACACATTTCAGGATGGCTGGGCAGGGTGAGGAGGCCTGACCATGGAGCAAGTGGGGCTGGGGCTTTGGTAGAGTGTGACAGAGCTGAATAAATGAACTTGGAGCAGAAGTATCAGAGGCTGCATCTGTTTCCAGTCTCCCTGTTTGGCCACACACACGTGAGGGTGCAGGAAGCCAAGTTCCCAGATGTGTTTGCAGTGGAGAAGGTGCTGGAGTGGGCTGTGATGTGTGGGAGGCCACACGTCCTGCTGGACAGCTTGTCCTCTGAGCAGCGAGGGGAGAGAATCCAAGGGGGGCTGTTCCTCAAAGGAAACTTCCTAATGGAGCAAGGAGAGGCCTTTCCTGTCCCCTGCTTGCCCCTGCTGTGGAAGTTGAGGATCAGCATCCCAAGGGCTGAAGTGTAGTGGGGCTGGGAAGCAGGCCTGGAAAAGCTGCACAAGGAAGCAAGCTATAGATGGTTTTCAGTGATGTGGAGCTAGACAAAATACTTAAATGAAACACTCTGCTTTTGTGTGTTGAACACCTAATCCTCATGGCTTTGTTCCTGCAGAGATTAGAGGCTCCTGTTCCTGCATTTCCTGGTGCCTGTAGCCAGGGGTTGAGTTATGTTGGATTGGAATGTAATCAGCTGGTGCAAAAATACCTATAGAAAATCAAGGGCTTG
Organism: Hypocryptadius cinnamomeus; assembly: GCA_013400635.1. NCBI lineage: Eukaryota > Metazoa > Chordata > Aves > Passeriformes > Zosteropidae > Hypocryptadius > Hypocryptadius cinnamomeus. The sequence continues at coordinate 48,657 of VYZP01079922.1, read as the reverse complement.
GCTGTGTGTGGCATTCCTGTGGTAGCTGATTCTAGCAGCTCTGGGCAAATCAGGAATATTGACTCCCAGTGCCTTCTTTTAAGCCTAAGAAGGAAAAACTGAACCCATCTGAGCCTCAGACAGATTTTGAGTAGGTATTAACAACCTGCAGGTTTTCTTTCTGCTCCAGATGAGAACCAGGGTTACCTGTGCTGATCCATCCTCCAAGCCAGGTAGGATTTTTGGTGCAGGTGGCCCAGGTTTGAGGATGTGGTGGAGACAGTATCCTGCAAAGATCTTGCTCTGTGCCGAGAAGAGATGGGATAAGCCCCAAGAGGAGGATGCAGGGGACATCCTGCTGCAGCTGTCCTGTATTCACCATAGATACAATCTGTATTTAGTGAGTGTTTTTCCAGTGCAGCACTGACTTCCAGAGAAGCTGTAGCTCAATAGTGTGGTCATAATTTCCTGTGGGACCACCTCATGCCCTGAGGGCAAGACACGAGGAGTTTTTGCTTCTTTTTGCCAGGGTCAGGATGAAATGTGTGAGATGGTGTTTCTTGTTGGGACTCAGATGTTTATTAGTTCTGCAGTCTCACAAACCCTGGGTTCTACAGCACTCCACTCTAACAAACTAAAAATGGAGCTCCATCTCTCTCTCTCTGCAAGGCTTTTTAAGGATAAACTATCCAATTAAGAAGTGACACCTGAATTATTTTTATTTTTAACCCAATAACCAACCACCCATGGCCTGCAATGTGGACTTTTATCCAATTACACAAAACCACCCAAATCCATGGAGAAGGAGGTGAAGAAGG
>VYZP01079922.1:5090-40743 GCA_013400635.1 Hypocryptadius cinnamomeus | reverse complement strand
GTTTTCCTTATTTTTTTTTTTTTTTTTTTTTTTTTTTGGCAAAGAGCTGCTTGGCCAGGCATCCATCACAAAACAGAACATACAAAACCATCACAAAACTGAGAACACTGCACCATATACAACCTCGCTGATGTTGCAGTTGTAGGATGCTCTGATTTACATCTCTTTGCTGTGGGGAAAGTTAATATTTGGCTTGGAGGATGGCAAAACCTGGTGTTTCCATGTCCCCCAGTCAGTAAAGGTGTGCAGCAGGAGCAGCTGGTGGCTGTCCAGGAGTGTCACCATGGGCTGGGGTGCAGCAGCTGCAGGGTGGCCCCGGGGTAGCTCTGTGGTCTCCACTGGCAGAGGGCCCTCAGAGGAAGGAATTTTTGCAGTTCCTGTGCAAGCAGACGATTTCCCTTTATGAATCCTTCCTTGCCTGGATGCAGAAGAACTTTTCAGGGAAGGCTGAAGCAGCTGTGGGGATTCTCCCAGGTTTTTTGTCAGTAAATATTTAGTTTCTAAAAATCGCTGCTCTTTGAGCAGTGATGGTGAGTCCCTTCCAAAGCAAAGGGCTCTTTGGACCTCTTGGAGGACTTGTGGCCTCTGACATTAAATTTGCCATTTGGAAACTCTCTTTGGGATTGCAGAGTAGTTCTTGTTGCAAGTGTGAGCTGTGAAGAAGGAGGTTTAGCTGGTGAGCATCCCTGCAAACAGATGGACACTGGGCTGGGTGGAACTGGGTGTCTTAATGCAGCTTATGTGGCTTCCTGGGGGATAAGTAGGAATGGATTGTGATTTAATGCCCTAAATGGGGGGAAAAAAATTAATTAGTGTTACATTTACTCTGTATAGATACATAACACTTAATCTACAACTGTGTTTTCAGAGCAGTTTTCCTTCAACTGATAATACCAGCCATAAAAGTTCCAGTTCTGCAGCAGGGCCATAAAAAATAATGACCTATTCCAGTGCACTATTGCATTCCTGAGCTTTAGGAAGAGTCTCTGTGAGGTCAAATCTGCACTTGGGGCTGTGCTTTGGAGCAGCAGGGTTAGAGCTTGATTTGTGTGTGAGGTGTGGTGGCTGCTGCAGAAAAGGAGCAATTTGTGTGTGCTTGAGGAAAGAGCAGGGAGGTTGAAGGGCAGAGCTGCTTACTGCCTGGGGAAGCTGTCCCTGCCTGCCAGCACCTCCAGTTGGGGAGGGGAGTTTGTCCCTTCTGCTACTGTGTGCCTCTTCTACCACTGCACTGTTTAACTGGGCACTTTCTCTGTGTGCTGCCTAGAAAAGATTTATTTACCAAGTTTTGATGTTTTAAGACAAAAATCCACAAATGTTAGGGTAAAGATTAAATCAATTAGCAGCTTTGCTAATGTGTCACAGAATCCCAGAATGGTCTGGGCTGGTCCCCTGTCAGATGATGCCTTTTCTGACCCAGAGATGGGCAACTGAGAGGCATTTCAAAAACTTTTGCTCCATTTTCAGTCTCATGTGAAGGGTGAGACAATAGAGATGTTATAATTCACACCATCACGATCAGAAGCTATTTCCTCATTACATTATAAGTGTTTCTTGGCCTATCAGCTTTAGCCACACCATGCTGTAAATGCCTTAAAGCCAACATCTAAAACTGCCCCTCCTGGGTCCCACTACAATGCATCTTTCACAGTTCTATTTCTCCAAAGTACCCAGTCTTTTTTACAAGGCCATCCTTTGAAACTTGTTTCTGGTTCCATCTCTCTCTCCACAATGTCTGTCCCGTTCCATGGCATTTCTGAGTCAGCATTTCTTATCTCAAAGTTTGCATACACATGCACACACTATGTAAACCTTCTGTCAGGCTTTGAAAATTTTCTATAAATCCATTTCCCTCATTGACCTTAAAACCCATCCCAGTGCATCCCTGTTTATGAGCAGGATCCCACTGTCCCAGGCTGCTCCAAGCCCTGTCCAACCTGGCCTTGGGCACTGCCAGGGATCCAGGGGCAGCCACAGCTGCTCTGGGCACCCTGTGCCAGAGCCTGCCCACCCTGCCAGGGAACAATTCCTCCCCAGTATCCCATCTAAATCTCTCCTCTGTTGGCTTGAAGCCATTCCCCCTTGTCCTCTTACTCCATGCATTGTAGAAAGTCACTCTCTCTATTTTTTATAACCCCCTTTTAACTGGAAGGAACTCCAGGATTCCCTGGAGCTTTTTCTTCTCCAGGCTCAATCATCCTCACCTCTCCCAGCCTGTATCAGGGGACTTGATTTTAAAAATAATTCACAAGGGGGAACACCATGGGGGTTTTTGTGTCCCCTCAGCAGCTTTGCTCAGTGCCCAGGTCAGAACCAGCTGGGCAGTGGCTGACAGCCCCACCCTGGTGGGCTGGAAGGGATCATTCCCACCTGGAATGGGGAACAGCTGGGTGTGGAGCAGCTGCAACAGGGCCCAGGTGAGGGTGGTGAGCAGAGTCAAAAGGCTGGCAGAGCATCCTTCTCTCTGCTGGTGCTGCCTCAGTTCTCTCTTTTCCTGAGCCTGGAGTGATGCCCCTTATTTCTGCCTGGAGAGTTCTGGGGCTGCAATTGGCTTTCCAGGTTACTTGGTGTGTTGTGTTGTAATTATTTGGCTGTTTCAGGTCTTCCCATCTTCAGTGTTGGGCCAGAGCTTGGGATGTGTGTTATGAATTCTCAGCAGCTGGGGGAGTAAACTTGTTGTAGAAAGGGAATTCACCACTTGCCACCAGGACAGACCTGGGGAAGAAGTGAGGTTTTTGCCTTCCAAGCCTTGTTTTCTTCTCCAACCTTTCCCCACACCTCAAAGGAAGTACCTAACAAAGTTGAAAACTGTCAGGGATGTTTTTGGTGCCTCTTATCCTTGGGTATACCTTAGTTACTTAAATATAACTTTCCTTATATTTATACTTTAGTAGTAAGTCCATGAAAAAGTCTCAATTCAGGAGAAAAATTGGGAAGTTTTACAACCAGCTTGGTGTCTTGCTTATGTGAATACTTAGATCAGAATGAGCCTTTTATATTGATAGGGTGAGGGACAAAGAAATGCTTTTTTAAGTGTGCAAGTGGTTGGATAAAGTAAATAAAGGTGAAGGCATGCAAATATTTGTCTGCTGCTTGGATTGTGTGTGCTAGGACCCTGGATATGGTGATAAAACATTCCTCCTTTTTGTGTACAAAGTCAGTTTTATTCTTGGTTTTCAAGCTAACAAAGAGGTCAATATTAAAATTCTGCTGTCACCTTTTCAAGGAAATAACGTGGGCAGGATTATCTGGCTTTTCCTAGAGACAGAAGGCTAAACAGTCGTCACTAGCAGCTGTTTTGTGCAAGGCTTTCTTAAAAATGTCAAGTTGCTTTTCTCATGACAAAATTCGACTAAACCTGAAGTTACATGTATCTTGTTTTTTCCATGCTAGTCTGTGTGGGGTCTTAAAAGTATTTACCAGCCAGGAGTAGGGCTGCTGCAGCAGGAATATTTATCAGCAAAACTATGAAAATCCAGCTCCTCTGTGAGCTTGTCTTACACTGAATGTTAATTTTGTGTAGAAAGAGTTAATTCATTTGCATGCAGTTTTAATCACCTGAACAAGAACTGCTGAGGACCTCTCCCTGTCATTGAAGGAGTAGCAAAGTTGCCTCTTTCAACAACACTAAAATTGGTAAAAAACTAAGTTCTTTGCAAGAGAAAAAAACTAAGTTCTTTGTGAGATAAGTATGTGTGGATTTCTTGGAAGTTTCTGTGTAATGCCAGCAAAAATCCAGGGTTTAGTGGCTGAGTGACTCCCTGGAACAGTGCATTACTGCAGGTGTACATTGGTGGTTTAATTAGACATAATTAATTGAGATATTCCCTCTTCAAATCGAGCTCATGGAATAGGTTTCCTTTTCCTCCTTTTGCCAGGTAGGGTGTGGAAGCTTTGCCTGAGCATGGGACACAGCTCCTGAATGATTTTGGTGGCACTGTGATCATGTGAGAGTTGGGGGGAATGAAAACTCAAATTCACAGCCAGATGATTCAAGGTTTAAAAGGCACTGGGATAAATCCAAGTACCAGTGGGTGGTATTGTGGTTTGAAAAGTTATCATGGCTGAGTTCTTAGCTGGAATTGCAGCCAGTTAGGACTTTCAGCTGGGGCTAATCATCTTCTGATGGGCAAGGAAATGGTTAACTGGCCACACCTGGTGGGTTCACAGTGGTGTTCAGGGCTGGGTGCTGGGGATTTGCTTGGCCATGTGTTGGTGTCTGAGCACAGCCCTGTGGGTTTCTGCATTGGGAACTTCTAGATTGAAGAATTAGATCATCTTGAAGGAAGTCAAGATATTTTGATTTATCCTTATCATGGCTTAGTCAGTGTTCAAGCTGGAAGGAGGTCAAATCTTGCAAGTTTTCCTTATGGCTGTTAATCAGCAGTAAACCTGAACAGTTGTTGGGAATGACTGGGTAGTTTTTTGTTGGAGGGAGTCCTTGCAGCTTGGCAGCTTCCACCTTTTTGGAGGATTCAGTGCCACCTCAGGTTGCTTAAGGCCTTGTAAATCTTTATTTGTCTTGAAGTGCCTGAGTTCTGGGGCTGGATACTTCTAGTCCCAGGTACTTGCACTTTGGAGTTGGGCAGTGTTGTTCTTTTCACACTTTAATTAAACTCCTACCTGTCTAATGAGTTGTTCACTGCTTGCCTCCCACCCCTGCCATGCTATTTGTTCTCTGCTGGCATCTTTCTGTTCCTCCCTTCCCTATTTTATCATCCTGATCTTCACCCTTTTGTCTACCAGCATGAAAATAAAAATTGGAAGTCTTGGGTAGTAAAATTTCAGTTCCTGGGGAGGCGTTGAGAGGTGTTGAATATCATCATTGATTCAAGCTTCAGTGTCCATGGCAAGGAACTTCTGGGGTTCTGTACATAACGTGAAAAAGGAAATACTTGTTCTTAAAGCTCCATCAAAGGTGTGAGCTGGGCATGTGGTTGGAGAATAACTTGAAAAATTGCACCTGAATCCAAAAGAGTTTTGACTGCATTGGATGTATCCTCCTGTTAACTGGGAAGTGTGACTGAAAAATAATTTGGGAGAAAATAGATGGGATTTGTTCAAAAAGCAGCATTAATCTGCATTTGTTTAAGGTTAGCAGTGACTGATACATTTTGAGTAGTAACAGAAAAGGCAGTGTGAATTACTATGGTTGAGATGGGAGTTTATAGGTTTTTCATTATCTGCTGATAAGGGAAATTGTTGTGGCATTTCTGAATGAGGTCGATATGGAGAGCAGTTCATTTCATCATAGGCCTCTGGCTTTCTGCATGAGGGATTTTAAGTGTACAGGAAAATTCTTAAGTCTAATAATTCACATTCGTCATTGAATTGTTTTTTAGAGCTCTGTCTTGCTGGGGAACTGGCTGGATATTTGCCCAAGTGAAAGCTTTTATTTAAGGTGTTCCTTTTGTAGGCATTTAGGCAGATTCAGGGGAATTATCATCATAATTGTCCCTCTTCAGGCTGTAGCTGTGCCTTAGATGGCTGTTAAGCTTCTGGACACTGATGGAAGGAGCTGATGGTCTGCTCCTCTGAAGGACGGTCAAAACACCACATTCTTTTTTCAATTCAGGCAGCCCAGTAGGAGAAAGTAATTGCAAGTTTTTCCTAGCAAGGAGTGTTTGAGCAGAAAATCATCTTGGGTTACAGCCCCCTGGCTTTTACCAATCAAGCTGTTCACCTTCCTCATGTTTGACCTGACAGGTGATGGCAGTCTGCAATTTTTTCAATGCCAAATAATGTAATGGCAAATAAATTCAGCTTTCCTGGTTTAGGGCTGACTCCTCCTTTCCCCCCTGTGCCTCCAGCCCAGAATGCAGAGTTGCATTTTCCTTGGTGAGACTGTTTTGGTGGAATATCTCACAGTCAGCCAGAGCCACTTTGGCGAGGTGTTCCTTCTTGGGATGGGTTTGTCTTTCCTCTTTTGAAGACTCTCAGTTTACTGAAGGCTGAGCAGGTGGTAATGAGGGAGTTTTTATAGCTCCATGGCTTCTGCTGGAGGCTATAAACAGCAAGAGCAGGAGGATGGATTTACATTCATGGCTTTACTGGATGAGTGTTTGTCTGCTGCTTGTAGAACCTCTGAGTACTATGACAATTAATCCTTCCTGCACCCTCCTTTGCTGCTGGGACATCCCTGAATTGCTTTTCCAGGGAGCATGCTGAGCTTTTTGTTGACAGCCTGAAATTGTAGGCTAGGCCTGTATTTGTGTACCAGCTGTACATTTGGGATAACTGGCAGTCTCTTGCTCAGTTCTGTGCCATTGTGGCTGGGCAGAAAATCATTTGTGCACCCACTTCAGCCTGTGGAAACACACAGACCCTTCAGTGGGACCCCCTGATCTCTGTCTCCTCTCTAACCAGTCCAAGGGTGAGGGGTGGAATTCATGGAGAAGCCTTCCATGGCTTGTCTGTTCCTGTCTCAGACTGCAAGAAATACTCTCAAGTATCTGATGGAATTAATGCTTTTGCCTTGCCTAAGGTGAATTTATTCCTAGGCTTGTGGGCTGCCCTGATTGAGACTTGGCTGATACTCAGTAGCAGGTCAAGTATCTGGGACAAGTTCTGTTCAGTGAAATTGTTCTGAATGATTTTAAAAAAACCAAAAAAAACCCCACCATGCTTTACAGAATCATCTGTTCTCTGCCTTGCTTTTGTGGTAGATTTTGGCAGTGGGGGGAATATGAATGTGTGAGTTGGATTTAAAGGAATGTTCTTGGTTCCAGACTGCAGCTGCTGCCCTGGTGTTACACTGGGGTTTGACATTACAGGTGCACAGTTTTGACATTACTGGGGTTTGACATTACAGGTGCACAGTTTTGACATTACTGGGGTTTGACATTACAGGTGCACAGTTTTGACATTACTGGGGTTTGACATTACAGGTGCACAGTTTTGACATTACTGGGGTTTGACATTACAGGTGCACAGTTTTGACATTACTGGGGTTTGACATTACAGGTGCACAGTGGTTTTCTTCTTCCTTAGTCTGTTGTGGCACAACTAACACAACATTTGTATTTTGAATGGGGATTGCACAGTTTAGGAACGTGAGAGGTTTTCTTCCTTTGCTGTTATCTTTCCTTCCTGAGGTGTTTCAGGCTGGAATCCCTGATGGGGTGGGATAAGTGCAGATAAGGAATGTTGCCTTTTTCAGCTGTGACTCAGTTTTGCTTTATTCAGGTCAAAGTGAGCACCTTTCTCAGTCTGACAGACATGTAGCAGGGAAAAAAACCACAAAACACTAAAACCCTCAGACCTGTTCAAAATGGAAGCAAAACCTATGTGATTTTTCAGGTGATAAACACAGTTCACATGCTGATCTCTGGAGAGGGAAATGTTTTACCAGGAAGCAGATGGAGTGGTTTTTTTAATGAATGCAGTTAGTTCCTTTAGGCTCCCCCAAGTTCATTTCCTCCAAAGGCTAAACCTGGGAGAACTTTACCCATATCTTCATAAGCTGAGAGTCAGTTTGGCGTTAGTGTGTGAACTGTGTTTATCACCTGAAAAACCACACAATTTTAATGTTAAATATACACACAAACCTGGCAGCGTGCTCTGGAGAAGAGATTCCAGATTTTTAAAGCTGATTGAACCAAGCTCACCTGCTCCTGACTTTGATTTCAATGCCCAATTTGTTTGCAGGTAAACATGTGGAGGAAGGTGATGGCAAATATTTGTGGCTGTGCACTTGTTAGGACTGCACCAGTCAATTATTCCTTGGGATTTTGAGGTCTGTAGATCTTTGCTGATCCTGGGCAGGATGTTTATACCTGCAAGGCATTGTCTGGGTTTGTTTGTTTTTTGTTTTCTCCTGCTCCTGGGAACATGTATAAAATGTAGGTGTAATAGAAAGGGATTTTTTTAGTAGTTTTTAAAAGATCAGGATTAGACATCTATAGTTCAAGTCTGTATAATGGAAGTGATCTCAGGTGAGCCTGGGCCTCTCCTTGGGGCTGCTGGCTGGGATGGGAAGGGCAGGGTAGGCAGGATGTGTCCAGCCTTAGCCCCTACAGCCCTAATCTCTTGCAAATTTACCAAAATCAGAGACTTTTATCAATGTGCAGAGAGATTTGCGTGCCTGTAAATAAAGTGAGGATGTTCAGACTTGTGTGGGTTGGTTTGTTTTTTTTCAGGTTGGTGTTATCTCCTGGTGCTTCCCCTTTTGTCCTTCGAACAGATAGTGGGGGATTGCAGGTATTGATGATTTGAGAGGAGCTTTTTCCTTGTCTTGGGTTTCCTTCTTTTGTTGGAGGTTCTGTCAAGGTCTACTAAAGCTGCATCAGAAGGGTTCCTGAAATACGACACAGGATCCAAACATACTTTCCTCATGTGATGGGTGAGAGTTTTGGTGCATTTTTATTAATACATGACTGTGATTTCTGGTTTTCAGTGCTGCTGTTACTTCCCCCCCCCCACTATTGCCATAATCTTTGGGATAAATCCTACTTGCAGAAATGTTGTGATTTCGGTGAGGGTTGTGGCATGGCCAGAGCCATTCCTGAACTCTTTGTAAAAAGCCTAATTTGCAAACTGGGACCAGGGAAGTGTGAGAGGCTGGCTCTGTTCAAGCCTGGTGCTCATGACTGCAAAGCCAGATGATGTTGGACACGGGGCTGTGTGTGGAATAGAAGTTTGGCAGCTTCATGATTTATCAGGTTTATTAAGTTGAGGTTGCCCCGTCCCTGGAAGTGTTCAAGGCCAGGCTGGATGGTGCTTGGAGCACCTTGGGATCATCATGTAACGTGGCAGGGGATGGAATGAGATGAGCTTTAAGGTCTGTTCCAGCCCCCACCATTCCATGATTCTGTCTGGGGGGGACTGAATGGTATTTAGGGCTTAGAAAGCCCATGGAGAATCAGAGGGAGCCTTGCCATGGATTCCCCAGGTGCCTGATGCTCCTGGCTGGGTTATTTACCTGCTTGTTGTCCCCTGCACTCGTGACAGCTGTGCTTTCCCACATCTGTCTGATTTTCACTCCCTCTTCAGAGCTCTCCAGTCCTTTGGCAATGCTCAGAGGTCTGAGTGGTGCCTTGAGAAGGCTGACCTAGAGCAGAGGCCAGACAGAGTTAAAGAATAAAGCAGGGATTTATTAAAGGCCTCCATGGATCCACCTTGGGCAGCACAAGAGCCCAGCCAGGGCTGCACCCAAGATGAACCAAAATGGTCACAAAATGGACGCCCGGTCACGGGGTCTCTCACTTTGATCAGCTCTGCTCCATTTGCATATTGGAGTTCATTGTCCAATTCCAGCTTTAGCCCATGCAGTCCCATCCTGCTTGTTTTTCTCTCTGCAGCCCATGTTGTTTGTGTCTTGAGATTTGGATCATTTGTCCTTGGTCCCCAGCTAGAGAAGGAATTGTTTTGTCTCCCTGCTCTGTGCAGAGAGCTCACCATCCCCTAATGTGAAGCTCAGACCCACACACTAAAGCAGCACAGAATCTGAAAAATATAAAAGCTAAACCCTGAGGCATCATGAGGGTGCTGTGGAGGGTGAGAACTGCTGGAGTTACCAGGCTGTTGGACAGAGGAGCAGAGCTGTCAGGTTGGATGCTTCAGGAAGTGTCCCTAGGAGGCACAGGCTGTGCTGGTGACCTGGGAGCACTGCAGGACTTGCCAGAACTCCCTGCTGGCTGCAGCCTAGCTCAGGTTTTGCAGGATTTTGCAGCAGCCAGAAGAGTTGTGTGGGAGAAGGTGGGTTTTTAAAATTTTTTTTCCTTTTTTTTTTTTCCTTTGCAGCACTTTGGAATAGGAAAGCTATTTCAAACACTTTGCTTTGTGTGCTTTCCTAGAAATTCATGTGGACTAAGTGGTGAAGCTATGTTTGCCAGCTGCAGAGTGCTTTTTTCTTTTGATGTATGTATTTTATAGCTGCTCTGGGGTGGGGGGGTGTGTTACTGTGCTGGGTGACGGGAAGGCTGACTAGAGGAAGAACAGATGTGTGTGGCAATAAGGAACTGTGCAGGGGTCACACTGAGGCATTTTACACTCTAATGGGAACAGATGGATCCAGACTTGTGAGTAATGGAGTTGTCTCAGAGAGAGAAAAGTTGTTCTGACGTGGTGGTGCCTGAACCACAGCTGCTTCTATCCCTCACTTTTGTTCCTAGATTATTGACAGAGCAGGCTCCTGACTGCTTTTTTTTGCCTTTTGCTGTAGATCAGCTGCTCTCTGGGTTTCTGAGGCAGAAATTCTGGTACTTGTGTTGTCCCTGTCCAGCCTTCCTGCAGGAGCTGTAAATAAAAAGCCTGGCACATGCAAGAGCATTGCAGCTGCTTTCAGCCAGGAGGATCCTGTTGGATTAACCTTGTGGATCCCTCCTCCTTGCTCTCCTTTCCTCTGCTGCTCCTGGAAACCTCCCAGGCTGAGTGGTCTCCAGGTTTGGGGGAAGCAAGTGTTGGTTTTGGGCATTTTACTGAGACAGGACAAAGCCTTTTGCAGCATGAGGTTGCCATCTGTACAAATATTCTTCTAATAGGCAGAAAAGATTTGTCAGATTTTACTACTGAGCGCTGCTGGAGCTCTCCAATTCAAATTTGGTACCCAGGCAGGGAAGTTTATGCAAAACACCTATGTATTATAGATAATTTTTAAATGCTTAGCATCATTTTCACAGAAAAAAATCCTGAGGAGAATGGATTTCCTCTGTGAGTCCCTGTGGCTGTAATAATGATCTTACTTTTGGCAAAAATGACACAATTTAATCCTGCTTAATGCATCGTCTCTGACTTAAGAGGTGACAAAGGAACTGTAAATCACATTTCTCATTTCAGTGAGATGGGGAATGTCCACATCTAACTGCTGACAAGTGAAATTAATGATGGCAGTCTTGCTCTGATGTTTGGTGGAGCTTCATGTAGTGTTGCACAAAAATATAATGGAAATCCAGAACTTCTCCAGACAGTTCTGAACGCAGTTTTTTTGTTATCTCATTTTTCACTTGTGTTTAGAGCCTGTTGAAACATACACTGAGCTTTCCTTTTTCCTCAGTGTGCTTTCCAGGAGCCCTGTGCTGGCTCCTTGAGTTACAGCACGTCTGGCACAGAGCTCTGAGCCCTCAGGAACAAGGGGAATGCTGTCCTGTTTTCCCACCAGGGGAGCACAGGCACCTACACTGCACACTTCTACAGGTACTTTGTGTGTTTTCCTGGTGCTGTGCTTATGTTTTCCAGCCAGTTTTCTCCCTGGAGGTTTGGGAAGCACAACTGCTGTGCATTAAATACACCAGAACTTCTGCTTGCATCTTCCTCCTAAAGCTGAAGAGAAATTGAAATATTTGGGCTGCTGTCTAGGGTTTGTTGCCAGAGGTTTGTTCTCCCTTACCTGTGCATGGTGTATGTGTGGTTCTCAGCCATGGAGAGGCACAGGAAGGCTGTCATGGATGGGAGGCTGTAGGGAAAAGCAAAGATGAGGTGCAGAGGGATGTGCTGAGCGGCTTCAGCAGATGAAGGTTCCATTGTCACGCTGGCAGGGCACTGCAGCCTGGCAAACTGATGTAACACCCTGTTCTCACTAATGTCGCTTCTTAGAAACGACACTTTACCTTGCTTCCATTATAAACACTCAGGAAATGTGTGCTGCAGTCCATTTACCTGGGGGTTGGTGTCCAGCTCCTGCAGAAGAGCACAGACCCCTCATCCTTGGTTCCTCCTGGCTGATCTCGGGGCGCTGGGAGCGTCCCTGGCTGGGAGCTCTTTTGGCAGGGAGCTTGGTCTTGGGAAAACTGCGTGTGCCTAAATAAAAACAAAAGCTCTGCCAAGCTCCTCTGGTATCCCTGGTATGAAACTTTCAAGTTAGGAACACCAAGGCCTCCACGAATCTTTTGGTTCTGCCTCCATTCATTCAGCATGTTCTTAGTGATCAGTGTTACAATCGTGCTCTGTATAAAATGATTTGTGTGGTTTGAATCCATATAAGGATCTTGCTGTCAAAACCACAGTATCATCAAAGGCCTCTTTCTGCAGGAGAGCTTCCATATAAATGCTTTTAAGATTATGCAAGTTGCTTATTTTTGAAATATTGGCACCAGAGCTACTTGCTGTGAATTCCTCTTTCTCCTTTACAGGGAGGCCGTCGCTGGTTGTGATTCTGAAAACAAAACAAAAACAACCTCCCCCTCAAATTACTCATTAGAGGCAGCTCGGAAAAATAATTACATCTCCAAATATCTTGGACAGGAAGCCTTATTTGAGTCTCCATCTTGAAAAGAAAAATGTTTAGTCTCAGAGTTTGGCTTGGGGTTTGCTCTAGAAATGGTATCAATTATGTGGAATAATGAGACATTGCTGTCATTGGCCACATCTTATTATGAATAATAATAATTCTTGTCAATAAATCTCTTCTAAACAGCATTTATTAAAAAAAAGAAGGTCCTTCTTACAGTGGAACAATATTTTTCTAGAAGCAGTTGAGTAGGCTCAGTTGAGCTTCACTGGACAGTTGAGAATGGGGCGTTTTGGGTTTTTCCCTTACCCCTCCTGCTCTGGGGAGATAAAAGCTGTGGTCGCCCTCTGTTTGTCACATCCCTGGATAAGGACAGATGTTCTTCCTTCCAGAGTCTGGTAGAGATATTTTGAGCTGTTATGTTCCCTGTTCAAGCTGGAGGAAAAGAGGAGAACAGCTTCAGGTGTCTGGGAGGTCCCATCCAGCCTGGGCTGTGCTGTGGTGCTTGCCTTGTCCTGTCCTTGGTGGCTGGAGTTGGTGCTTTGCAGAATTATTGTTATAATATCCATTATTTGCATGGAAGAGAATGTTATGTCATAGTGACCTGAAATCCTCTTGGGAGCTTATATTTCTCCAGGCAGTTGGTAGAATTGGAGAACCAATTTGAGACAAAGGAGGAGTGAACTTACCCTACCGAAAGGGGCTGTGCAGCTGCTGTCACAGCTTCTGGGATGGAGCCACTTGGTGCCAAATAATTACATGCTCTCAGCTGGAAAGAAGCTGCCTCATTCCCTCTAGAAGAATATAAAATTAATTTCCTGTGATTGGCTGCTCAGCCCTACTTGAATATCCTGTTTGGGAGTTTTTTGAACTGTCAAAAGGGTGAAGTCAAGGCCAGTGATGAGCTGCTCTGCTTCTTAAGTGACTTGGATTGATAGATTCTTACCCCATTTTTTTTGTTTTTGGTTTTTTAACCTGTCTCCAGTGCTTGGCTGGTGTTTTGCCAAGCTCAGCCTTGCAGAAAGCACCAGCCTGGGCTGGAGGACAGCAATGTTCCTGCTGGAGTTATTGCTAGGGGTGGTGTCTGTGCTCCAGCACACTCCTGATGGCCAGATCGAAGCCCTGCTTTGTTTGAAGTCTATTTTTTGTATTCCTGGCCAAGGCAGCCCTCCTTGAGGGGAGGTGGTGCTGCAGGAATTACTGATTGCACTAGTTTTAAATCAATGTAAACTCTGCCTCCTCTAGTGAAAGATTTTGCCAACTGCAAGCCTTTAGCCCAACAGAATTAGCCTAAAAATGGGAGTGTGAGGGCTTGATCGCTCTTGTAATCCCCCACACTTGGAAAAACACATCCCAAAACTGGAGATCCAAGCCCAGTGGTGTAAATGGAGCTGCCAAAATAAATGCAGTGCAAGGACAGATCCAGAGTGGCAGTGAGCACCTCTAGGTGTAATTATGCATCAGGCAATTGGGAAGTGAACTACACCTACTAAAAGGAGAGAACAAGTGCCTTCATCTGCTCTTAATTGGGTGTTTTGCTTCCCCCACCCCTCTTTGGCTGTGAGATGACTTGGCTGCCAGCACTGGAAGGTACCTGAATATAATTAGGAGCTGTGACACATCCAGCCTTCCTGGCTTTGCAGTAATTAATTTCCCTTTCCTTTGAGGTAACGGAGACAGGCAGTGGGAGATGATGAAGCAGCAGTGTTCTGTGTGAAGTGTTGTCTTTTAGGTGTTGGAGTCTCTTTCAAGTCCATGTGTGCTCCTTCTTGCCAGTGCAGCCAGAGGGCTGCAACACTGGGAAATGAATGCAGTGCCTCCCCTGTAAAGCCTTGGGAAACACTAGGATTGATTAGAGAAAACAAATGTTAGGAGACCGACCAAAACCCACTCTTGCTTTCCCTTGCAGCAAATTCACCTTAATAATTCACTCCAGGTAAAGGGAATTCCTTTTCCTGAGCTGAGAGAAAATCCAGTGACAAAGGAGCTGGCAAATTTGCAGCCTTCATTTCATATATATATTTATATGTACACACACAGTATTTTGAATGGTAATTTAAAGTTTATATATATATATATCTATACACACAGAGTATTCTAAATGGTAATCTGTCTGGGATTTGAAGTGCTTGTGAAACGTGAATGTCTACAGAAAGAAAAAAATGAGGCATGAGAAACCTGTTGATTAAATGGTGTATTTGATAGAGGAAAAAACATTATTAATGGTTCAGATATAGCCAATGGCTTTTAAAATCCTGTTTTCTCCTTTTTGCTGAGGGCAAGGCTTTTTCCTGTCTGGGAAAGCCTGGAGCACTCTCCCTGTGTAGCTGGGCTTTCCCTTTCAGCAGGGTGTGTGGAGCTGTCCCTGTGCTTCTGTAAGCATGACTAATCTTGCAAGTTGAGCTTCTCCTTCCTGAAGGAAAAACCTCTTAAAGATGGGATTGAATTCAGTCCTGCAGCATCCAGCTCCTATGGCTTGTAATGAGTTTTTGATGTCTCATGGCAGCGGGTCATCTTTAATGATGAATTAATTTTGAGTGAGGCATCAACTGTGGTGTCAGTCAGAATTTAAGCCTCTGGAATTCTCAATGATGCTAAGCCTGATGTAATTCTGCAGTTAAGGTGCACCAAAGTGGCCCTGATTTGGCTTTGCTTTCTTGCTTCTGTCCCAATGTAGAAAACCCCTGGTTAATTTTTTTTCCCCCAGACTTCCTAATCCAACTGTTGGAGCTTTTAAAAGCCAGAAAATACTTGCTGTGGAGTTAAATGCTGACTTACTCTGCAATCCTGGATACTGGGGGCTTTTTAGAGACACACTGCAATTGTCTCTTAGCAGCTTAATTGCTGGCTGAGCTGTGAATCAAAAAGAAATCCTCATGTAATTTTTCCTTTGTGTGGGGAAGCTCTTGTCAGATATCATGAACAGCCTGAAATGACATAAAGTAATTTAGGTGGGGTTCCAGAAGTGCTGCTGACTGGTGGATTGTCCCTTGCCAAGGAGGGAAGTGGGGAGCCAATGGGGCATTTTGATCCTGGAAATTGAGTGTCTTGTCTTCAGTGACTTGCAGTACAGCCAGTCCTCTATCAAACACACCTTCAGAGACCTTTTCCTCTATCAAACACACCTTCAGAGACCTTTTCCTCTATCAAACACACCTTCAGAGACCTTTTCCTCTATCAAACACACCTTCAGAGACCTTTTCCTCTATCAAACACACCTTCAGAGACCTTTTCCTCTATCAAACACACCTTCAGAGACCTTTTCCTCTATCAAACACACCTTCAGAGACCTTTTCCTCTATCAGATACGCCTTAAGGGACTTTATTGGGATCAAAGTCTCGCTGGATCCAGTGGCTTCTGACGTTGTTTAGACAATGAGGCAGCAAACTGTTCCTGGTGGCTGCTGGTGGAGCCACTGGGGTAGCTGGAGCCAAGGTCCCTCCAGGGCAATAAACAAATAATATTGAGCCATGACACCTGCTGCTGTCTTTGTTTTTGGCTCTTGCTTCCTGTGTTTCTTGAGTTGAAGATATGGTGATTGTGATTTCCACTTCTTTCTTTACAAGGGAATTCTCGTGGGCAGGTGTTGGAGTCCTCTGGAGTGGTTTATTCTGTGGAAATCACTGTACAAGTTAGTGATGTGTGCTTGTGCTCAGGTAGGAGGATGGGAGCCCAAGTCAGGTTCAGCTCAGAGCCAGAGTGATTTGAAAGATCCTGTAGTGATATTTGCATGGGAATACTTTGGCAAGTGATAAACATTTGCCTTGGTAACTACCCAAAGCAAAACTTACTGTTAGCTATTTTCAATATGCACATTTCAGTAACTTCCCAACGTTTTAATCTGTTTATTTCACCAGAATAGCAGGAACGGAAACCTCCTGACTGTTTGAGCTGAGCCTAGTGGGCCTTAATTTTGATGGTTTCTCTATAGCTGTGCCAAATAGCTGCTGCCTTGGAGTAAATCTTGGTCTCTTCAGTCTCTGTGCTTCCCCCAGTGATGATTTTCCCACTCGAATTGCAGGACCTGTGCTCCTGTGGCCTTTGTGTTAAATGTTACAGCAGTGATTCCTTTTTCCCCTGTCTCCTTTGTGTCATCCCAGTTTGATAGGCTGCCTTCTCACTTCTGTTGACATTGTAACCTAGTCTGCTCTTACTGAAAAATTCTCTTTTGACACCCTTCCACCTCCTAAATGGGGCAGAAATGTCCTTGCAACCAGGTTTTTGGAGAGAGTGCAGGGAATAAGCCCTTGTTTGACCACACTTCAGTCAGTACTGAAGAGCAGAGAAGCTTCTGGTTTCCTGCCAGTCCTGAATTTAAATAAATGTTTCTGCTGAGGAAAAGGTTTTAAGAAGAGAAACATGGTCAATATTTCTGGTAGGACTCTGTACAAGTTGTCATGAATTCCAATATCTCGAAAGTCAAAGTCAGTCATGCAGCACCCCCTAATTTGGAGTGATGAAGGATCCTGAATGTTGCTTGAGATGAGAGTTGGCACCTTAATGTTGTTTTGGTATCAACAGTAAGTATCTCTGACCTTTAAAGGAGGACTTAAAATTGAGACTTTGAATTCTCCTGGAATTACACCTTCCACTGCAAGCCTCTGTGTGATGCACCATGTTGGGATATTTCTGGGAACATGTAGAAATAACTGTGTTATTGCATCCTTTTTTTCTTTGTGTGATTGCATCCTTTTTTTTTTGTTTCTTTGCCTGGGGCTCTGAACTTTGAAGGGCCTTGTGGAGGCCTGTGGTGAAGCAGTTTGAGCTCAGCATCATGGCCTGAGTGTGGCTTTGGGTGATCAGTGTAGAATAAACCTGGGTGATTTGGGAGCAGCCCTCACCCTCTACCCCTTTTCTCACTCTATAATCTCCTCAGCTTTTTATTTTTGTGGCTGCTTGGCAAATGCCTTAATCCAGAGGTACTTTAACTTAGGCTTTGGGTATTGTACCTGTTGTGCCTGTGTTGGAGCCCTGGATGCTGAGAATTTCATCTTTCTGTGCTGACAGGCACTGACCCCCAAGGAACNCTGGATGCTGAGAATTTCATACTTTCTGTGCTGACAGGCACTGACCCCCAAGGAACACTGAGGCCGTGGAGAAGGCTTCCAAAATGGAATGACAGAACTGGGATTGTGGGTGTGGAGTTTGAATAGAAGTGTGTGATGTCACAGGGTGGGAAACTCAGAGTTTAAGGGGTTAGGATACAGTAATATACATAAACAAGATGGAGGTTTTAGGGCAGAGGCTGCTCCTTCTTCTTCACCTTCTTCTCCACGGGTTTGGGTGGTTTTGTGTAATTGGATAAAAAAGTCCACATTGCAGGCCATGGGTGGTTGGCTATTGAGTTAAAAGTAAAAATAATTTAGGTGTCATTTCCTAATTGGACACTTTGTCCTTAAAGGCTTTGTAGAGATAGATACAGGGCCATTTTGTAGCTTGTTAGTGAAATGCTGTAGAACTCATGGCATGTAAGACTGTGACATAGATAAGAAATAATAAACATCTGGGTCTGAACATGAAATACCTTCTTGAGTGCTTTCAATCCCAACCCTGACCCAGGTAGAAAAAGAAGATAAAATTTGATGTGAATGCAACTCCTTGTTTAGGCTGTAACCACTCCTTCCATCCTTCTGTTTCCCTGTGTCATTGCTGCCCTGATTACAGAGCATTTTTGGGAGAGAGTGTTTATCTTTGCCTCGGAGAACACTTCTGTTTCCTTCCCCTCTGTGTAATTGCTGGCCTGTCGTGTGTTCAGGAGGGGTGGCAGCTTTTTCAAGCACTGCTCTCTGCTGCTTTTGTTGCTTATTCCTCCCCCCTGTGTGTTTGTATTCCCAGTTCAGGCTTAAATAGTAAGCTGGAAAAAGCTTGGGATGTTGAGGGGGGTGATGAGGGCTTGGACAGGCTTTCCCAAAAAGCAGGGAACATTTATTCCTGATGTGTGACCAAGGTGAATAACTTTATCCTCCTCTCCTAGAGAGAGAGAAAGGGATTTTGTTCACCTCATACCTTTTTCCAGTTGAGTGTGCATGAGAAGTTTCTCCAAATATGGCTTATTTTTTAGCTTTGTGACCTGACAGGATGCCGAAATCACTTTGGCCTTCCATGCACAGAATACAAGGGTGGGAAAGGCTTTTTGCATTCCTTGAGCTTTGCCCAGTCCACCTTCTAGGAAGTTTTTTTGCTCAGGTGATTATGATGACCTGATTATGGTTATATTTTAGAGGTGATAGCTGATATTTCAGTCTCTACACTTTGCTTCTGGCTGACATGGGAGACCTGCTATCCTTTGGAGGCTTGTCTTCTTCCTGCAGGGAAAGGGTGGGGATGAGATGAGAAGCAATATTAATATTGCCAAGCAAGGTTTATTGCTGGGTGGAATCAGTGGAAAGTTCCAGGCTTTGCAGAGGAGTTGTGCCAGGGAGCCTCTACACCTTTAGATGTGTGCAGAATATTCTGGAATAGTTGGGGAACTGATTCCTCACCTGTGTGTGCTTTGGTGCATTTCTAGAGAGTGCTTTCTCCATTTCTTAAACTGCTTTCTTGGTGCTTTTACCGATTTTCTGTGATTTTACTGTGCTTTCCTGTGCCTTTTGCCCTCTTACACAGTGCTGCACATAAAAGGTGCTTTTAGCTGAGCTTCCCAATTTTGTGAAACTTGGCTTGAAATGGTTCA
The DNA here is from genome assembly GCA_013400635.1 of Hypocryptadius cinnamomeus. Classification (NCBI taxonomy): domain Eukaryota; kingdom Metazoa; phylum Chordata; class Aves; order Passeriformes; family Zosteropidae; genus Hypocryptadius; species Hypocryptadius cinnamomeus. Next base: position 21,906 of record VYZP01079922.1, on the reverse strand, counting down.
GCAGAAGATCCAGGAAGAAGTGTCGTGAGCGAGGGATTTTGGTTGTGGGGGGGACGTGTCTATAAAAAGATCTGATGAATAATGCACTGTGCTGGCAGGAGTGTCAGAGGCTTCTCATGCTTCTGGGAGTGCCACAAGTTGTGCAAGTTGTAGTAGATACTATTGCCTGGGCACTGCTCTGTGCCTGTATCAGCAGATGTGGACAAAAAAATTAAAATACTGTGGTGTTGCTGAATGCACAGTAGAGAATTTAGTGGGATGGGTTCTGAAATAAAGCATTTAATGTTCTACCCCTATGAAAAAGAAGATGTCTGCAGCTGTTTAAAAGAAAAATATTCTTGTAAAATGCTGTAGGAACCAAAATATCTTTATAGGGTCATTGAGGTTGGGAAAGACCTTCAGGATCATCAAGCCCAAGCTGTGCCCACCTTGTCCCCAGCCCAGAGCACTGAGTGCCACCTCCAGCCCTTCCTGGGACACCTCCAGGGATGGGCACTCCAAAGCTCCCTGGGCAGCCCCTGCCAAGGCCTGAGCAGCCTTTCCATGGAGAAATTCCTGCTGCTGTCCAAGCTGAGCCTCCCCTGGCCCAGCTTGAGGCCCTTTCCCCTTGTCCTGTCCCTGTTCCCTGGCAGCACAGCCCGACCCCCCCTGGCTGTCCCCTCCTGTCAGGAGTTGTGCAGAGACACAAGGTCCCCCCTGAGCCTCCTTTTCTCCAGGCTCAGCCCCTTTCCCAGCTCCCTCAGCCCCTCCTGGGGCTCCAGCCCCTTCCCAGCTCCGTTCCCTTCCCTGGACATGCTCCAGCCCCTCCATGTCCTTCCTGTACTGGGGACCCAGAACTGGACAGCAGGGCCAGCCCAGGGGACAGCCACTGCTGGCACAGAGGTATCAAAAGAGGTTCTTGGAAAGAAGTCTTTTGGAGCCAACATACTGTCTACAAACTTACTTTGTTAGTATAGATATGAAAAATAAATCAGTGGGACAGATTTTCAACATAGCAAGAGGCTTTGGTTACATGGAGTGAGTGTGATGGTAAATGGCACCCCCAAAGCCCTGAGCTGTGGTGTGGGGTGCTGGGGAGCCAGGCCCAGTGTGCTGTGAGCTGCTGCTCTGTTCAAGGTCTGTTGTGACACTGGCTGTGTGGCAAACAGAGACTTTAATGTCTTTAGCTCCTCTGCAGGGTTTTGCAGATTATCACTTACTCCCTCTCCTGCTTGCAGAGCTGTAGGTAAGAAACCCCTTGACAAGCTGCAGTGAAAAGAGTGTAAAAACTTCCCAGCTTCAGGTGCTGCATCCAAGGCTTCCCATCCACATCAGCAGCTGCCTGCATCCCTTCCAGGCTGTGCTTTGGCTGCTTGTGGCTCCTGATGTGCTGTGTGAGGAGCACAGAGAGTGGAATGGGTGCTGTAGTGCCCAGTTGGGATCTCAGTTGGGTTTTCTCTGCTGCATCTTGCTGTTTCATCCCTGCTGCTTTGAAATACGAGTTCACTGGAAGAATCCTCCTGGGGACAAATCTCGATGTGATCTGGCACTCCTGAGAGCTGAGAACAAAGTCTTTTTCTCTGTGCGTGTGTGGGGGGAAGTGTAATTAGCAGGATCTTGAGTACCTGAATTGTTTTGAAATAAATTTGTTGTGCTGAAAAATGCAGATCAATTGAGATACCAAATCTGCCTGAAATGGAGATTTCAAAAAAACCTGCTGGAATTTGAGAGGAAAAAGGGAGGTGACTTGTTTTTCATGGTGTTGCCCTAGAAATCGTGGGGTTTAGCAAATTTTATTTTTGATCATGTATTGTTTCTCTGTAATGTTTTCCGCTATATGCTGCCAGCAAGAACAGCTGAGGCTCTAAAGAGCTGTTTAAAAGAAAAAGTGGGGACTGGGGGATTCTACCATGAAATAAGGAAGAAATGAGCATTACTTCTGAAAAATCCTGAGTCCTGTTAAAAAGGCATCACTGAATGATTCCATTGGTGAAGCACACAGAATAAACTGCCTTCTGGCTGTGCCTTTGCTGTGCTGTCAGTAACCTGACAGAAACCCTGCGGTCCTGTTTGTCTCTCCTCAAACCATTTTATTTCCCCCAGTGCTGTTGGGGGGGTGTTGTAGCTCTGTGCCACAGCTGCTCCTAAGCTGGGCTTTGTGTGTTATATTCTTGGCTCTGTGTGGCTTGAGGAAAGCTCTCCAGGAGCTCACTGAAGTTGTGCTGCTGGAACTCTGCCTGCTCAGCTTTGGCCGTTCTCTGCCGGATGCTGGCGCAGGAAATATTCGATGTTCAATGTGTAGTTAATAAAGAAGAAGTGGTCAGTGAAAAGCAGATGCCTCAGTGGACTGCTCCAGCAGTTTTATCGTTTTCCTTTTCTCCTGAATAGCCTTTCCAGCTCTGTTAGCTGGGATGTGGTGCCCCCTTCCATGCTGGCCACGCGGAGGGAAGCGATGCCAACGCCGCTGCGCTCGCCCTTCAGGGTGTGAGGTGGTGTGAGGGAGCAGAGGTCAAGCTATTTATTTCATGTGTTAGAGCTGTGAAATGCTGGCACTGCCTAATTCCAGCTCATGAAAACATCCTGCAGTAATCCCCTGTCTCCCCTGGGAGGTGGAGCAGCAAGTGTGGAACAGCAGCAGCTGCAGCTCCGTGTGTCACTGGCTCAGGAGCCCTTCAGAGGTGTCTTGTCCCCCTGCCCCTGGAAAAAATCACCTGCCTTCTCTTCCTACAGCCAGGATTTCTAATTCCCTGTGGGTTTATTAGTGGGCAAGGATTTCTTTTAGGCAGCAGGATGCAGAACTGGGCATAGTAAAACCCAGGCTGCAATCAGTCCTGCTAACAGTGGGATTGATGAGCTCTGCTTCCCAAAACTTGGGCTGTCCTTCTCTTCCCATGGGGACTTGCTTTGTGAGTTCTTTTTGCATGTTGTTAATTTATAAGTGTTGATAGTAATGATGAGAAAGTAGAATTAGGATTAGCTGGGACTCTGATGTGCAGAGCAGGTGTGGCTGAGAGTTGGGAGAGCTGTTTCTGTAGTGGGTCTGTGCTAGGTGGGTATTTTCTGAACTGACCCAGGTTTGAATCTCCCTCCACAGGAGTCCGTGGGCTTTTTGCATTATTTATTGAAGAAAATGCGTAATCAGGCCTTTTCTTCTATTTCTGTCTTAAAGCAGCAAGACCTCCAGGCAAAGGCAACCTTCCAGAGCTCCAAGTGCAAAAGGCAATGCTAAGGCTGTTTCCAGATCTGGTATTTCTGTTTTGTTGCATGCAGTTTATTTTTCCAAATACAGAGAAATCAAATCAGAGACAGGAATATTTCTATCACTTAAAACACGAGGTTCCTACTTCAGTGGCTGGAGGGGAGGTGGTTAAAGCATGGCACAACTCTCCTCCTTAAAGACCCAGCAAGTGAGGATGGCACTAGTGCTGCCTTGGAATGCAGTGGATCTCACAATCCATCCTGGTTATGGTGAGAGGAGATGGAAGGGCTTGCTTCTTTATAAGCTGCTTAGATCCCAAACAAAGCTGATGGGCTGAGTGCCACCTGTATGCTTTGCCATATGCTGCTACTCCTCAGTATTATTTGCTACTTGTGCTTATAATATAGAATTAAAAAAATTCTCTTTAAAGGGCAATCTCTGGAGAAATATCTTCTGACTTGGAAGGAGGGGGTACAAATAGCTCCAATTGAGCCCTTGCAGGGGGAAGAGGTGACTGTATTAGGAGATATAATTATGTTAAAAGAAAAATTTGTGCAGCTGCCCAGCATCCAGATTTGGCTTGTGCTATCTTTGACCTTATAGGAGCGTGTCTTGGACCGTGGCTGGCTTTTCTGAGCTTCAGGAGGGATGGGTGAGTCACTCTGGAAACTGGGAATGCCCTCTGATGGGATTGGTCCTAGATAGTTTCCATCTTGGCTTTTTGTGTTGAGCTGAACCCCAGGGAGCTAAGGAATATCACATGGGGAGGACTTGGACGGCTTTCTGAGCTCTGGTGAAAAGAAAACTAAAACTGCAGGTTTGCTGACCCTGCCCCAGTGTGAGGCTGTCAGAGGGATCAGGGGAAGAGCTTTTGCTCCCACAGTGATGGGTCAGGAGCAGCCTGCAGTGTCCAGGGTGTTTTCCTGGCTGTGATGCAGCCACACTGTGGGTGTGTGAGGGTGTGGAGCCTCATATTCCATGGCTGATGGGAAGAAGGTGAGAGTAAGCACAACCTTTGTGCTTCCTACTGCTGTTTCCTGTCCCAGACATAAAAGATTGTGTATCTGCTGGATATCACAGGTATTATTAAATCAGGCAAACAAGTTCACCAGAGATTATTGTTAACCTGCTCTTGCCACCTTGGGCTGAGCCTGAAGGCAGGGAGTGCCTGGAGCTGTTGAAAATCCAGTCAGGCACTCTTCAAATTCATCAGCAACTTTGTCATAACCTATTGCCACAAACTAATTCCTAGTGTCCTTTCAGAGACCTTTTCTGCATAACTGGTGGAAATAAAATAGCAGCCAGATCCTTGCTGGCAGGTTTAGCTGCATAATTAGACACTACCTCCCCCCCAAAATAATATTCAAATAAGCTGAGCAGTCTAAAACCCTTTGGCTTCAGGGCACAGTCATGCAATGTGTGTGTGTCCTTGTTTTCTGTGTGTTTTAATAAGGAAATTATTGAGGAGGTGTTGAAGGGCATCTCCACCAAAGTCAGGAGCATGGCCCCAGGGCTTCCAGAGGTCAGTTAACACTGAGAAGTTTTCCTCTTGCTCAGGCAGCCTCATTCAAAGCCTTACAAAGGAGGAAAGAAATGGGCTGCTGGGTCTGCACTGGGCTGCTGCTGTCTCAGGTATAACTGCCCGATTTGTGGGAATTGGGGTGGTGAGGATCTAGTAAATGACACAAGAATCCCTTTTATGCTGTCCCTGTTGAATATTTTCTTTGTGCTTATAGAAGTGAAAAGTGTTGCTTTACCTTTTCTGCTGCAGGCTCACATTCCTGTACCAGCTGGAAAATAATGCCATAAAGTCAGGATATTTGTAGGAGAACTGGAGATTTTTGGCTGTGTTGTAGCCAAATAATGATATGATAGCATATGTTGTGAAGCTGCCCTACATAAATGTATGAGAACTTCATTTTCTGAAAGTCATCCCCTGAGATATGTGAATGCACAGTGTTAGTCAAATATGCTGCTAAAATTGTCTACAAACCCACACCAGGATAATTCAGAGTGTGTTCCTGTGTTTCCCTTTCTACATAATGTGGTTTATAAATATCCCAAACCCCATTGCTGGGGCCCTGCTGTGTGTTGTGTGTGCCTGTCTCAAGGTATATGGGACTGATCCCAAGGGTCACAGGTCCTGGGAATAGCTCCAAGAGGATGCCAGTGCAGCAGTGGGAAGGATAAAGGTGGTATGGTGTGGACAAGAGCAAATCTTAAAGCTCAGCTCATTCCAGCCTGGTCTTGGGCACTGCCAGGGATCCAGGGGCAGCCACAGCTGCTGTGGGCACCCTGTGCCAGGGCCTGCCCACCCTCACAGTATAGAATTTCTTCCCAGTATCCCATCCATCCCTGCCCTCTGGCAGTGGGAAGCCATTCCCAGTGTCCTGTCCCTCCATCCCTTGTCCCCAGTCCCTCTCCAGCTCTCCTGGAGCCCCTCTGGGCTCTGGCAGGGGCTCTGAGCTCTCCTGGTTTTCTCCAGGTTAAAAAACCTCTGCTCTCCCAGGCTGAGGCTGAGATCTTTTAGCTGCTGACAGCAGCTGCCATTAATTTGTGTGAAGTGCCTCTGGATTGACTTTCACACATGTTGGGAAGTCAAATTGAAGAGCTTCCTGCAGAAGACACTTGGATATAGATAGGCTCCCTAATGATGGATATAAAAAATGTTCAATCAAGCTTTACAGTGATGTTGTCTGAGTTAACTGAGCTCACAGCTTCATTAACAAGGATGTCTCATGGCCTGGAATGCTCTGCCATGTGGTGATTTGGAAACAGAAATCTCTTATAAATATTACCGAAGAAATCCATGCTTTTGTTCTTCCCCTGTAGCTGTGTTGCAGGATGCTGTGGTTTTTTTCACAGCTATTGATTGAAATATTTTGGTTTCCTTGCTGTTCCATTTAAAGCCATAGTAAAAAGATGCTGGAAAGAACTCTTAAAAAAAGCAGCTTGTTCATTGGGGGGTTTTTTATGCACTGCCTAGCCAAGAAAATTTCACATCAGAGCTGTAGCAGGTTTGGGTTTGATTGAAAGAATAGTGGCAGCTCCAGGCAGCAGTTAGTCACTGTCTGAGGAGATGTCAGAAGGTCTGCAGTCCTCAGAGATGTGCTGTGGTCATCTTGTTCCTGCTGCCCTGCTTACTCCACCTTTGACCAAATACCTCTCTGGGAATTATTTTAAAGACAGAAAAATTCTGGACTTGTTTTTCGGAACAGACTTCTGAGTTTTATTGGCATTTTAAACAAAAGCTTGTTGTGGCTGAAAAACCTGCACTTGCACAGGAAGGTGATGTAACTCCTCCTGCTCTTCACTGCTCAGAACAAGCAGGTGGCACTTAAAAATACACTCAGGTGAAGGAAGCCCTGAAGGTGGCTCTGAGTATAATGCAAATAAATACCTGCATTCCCTCTGCCCCTTCCCATGAAAGTGTTGTGTTGCATTTTTGATGCTTTTCTGGAAAAGGTAGAATGACCTCTGATTTGTGAAATGACTCAGGAAGCTTTAATTACTTCAATACCTGAAGCCTCAGCTGGTTTTGCTGGAGATGAGCCCTGGCTGTCACGACAGGAGGACTGTCCCTATTTAGAGATGTCCAGAGTCTCAAACACCATGGAAAGGCATTGGTGAAATTCCTTGGGACTTCCTCATCACAGCCTTCATTGTCATGTTGCTGTGGAAAAGATGTCTACCTCCACATTTTATTATGAAAAAAAAAAGCTTTAATATTAGAAGTGCTGCTTTCATGCACCTTTAGGGTACTGAGGTTAATTCAGGGAGTGAGAGAAATTCTGAGGCTGCTCAATAAATATAATAAAGATATATATTATTAGATAGTATAAAGATATAATATTAAATATAAATAATAAAGGTATTCTTTATGTAATGAAGAACTTCAGGTTTCTGGTACAGCAAACAGGGAAGCTGTGTGATGGAAATACAGTCATAAGAGGTGGGAGCAAAGAGGAGATGTCTCAAAGCTTGGAGCTCAGCAGAAACATGCAAGAGCTCTAATAGATGGGTTGGTTGGGATGCTTTTTTATCCCTTTGTTGTGATTGAAATCTTTCTCTGGTGGCTTTATCAGTTCAGCTGTGCTCTGCAAAGGAAAATGCTTTTTTTTCCACTGCTGCTGGACAGCGCGCTGACCTCGTCCCACTGGGATGAGAAGGAGCAGCACAGCCTTGAAGTTCATTGCCTCCTGCATGAGGGCTCCTGCTCAGGTAGGGAAGGTGTCCTGGCATCTCTTTTTCTCCATCCCAGCTGTATGTCCTTCCTGAAAATCTGTAACTTGAGGATAAAGCCAAGTTCAAAACTGTGGTGCACGTAATTGTTAACAGAGGCAATGACAGCAGGAGTGGTGTGGGCTGCACATAATCAGTGTGGGCTTTTTCCTCTCCCTGAGCCTGGGTAGGAAATGCAGTGTTCTGTGCCAGGCAGACTGTTGGGAACACCTCTGGGGGTGAGGAGTGAGCTCTGTGAGGTTAATAAACAGTGTTGTGCTGCAGGGCTGCTGTAGCTGGGAGTTTGCTGAGCTGGTGGGGTTCAGGTTGTTCAGCACTGACGCTGATTTTTCTAAATGAATATGGAAATTAGAAGCTGAAAAAGCAGGTGATTCTCTAAATGGATTTCTGCCTCAGAGGCAATCCTGGAAAAAAAAAAAATAAAAAGAGGAAGACAGCATTTTATTAGATGTCACAAGAGGCTGGAGCTCATGTTTCCCTTTCTCACCCAGCTGAAAACCAGAACGTTGTGTCCCGAGGCGTGGGACTCTCCTGCTTCTCCCTACTCCATTTGTACCACTCAAGGGAGGGGCTGTGTTTTCATTTGTAGGACTGAAATGTAGGACTGACTTTCATAGGTAGGACTGAATTGAGAGCTTCAGTAAAACCTTTTGATTGCTGGTTGCTCTGAGCTTGCAAGTCAGTTTATTTCTGCCTGCTCTTCCAAGCCCTGCCACCTCCACAAACCCAAAGCAGGGCTCGCTGCTGTCCAGGTGGGAGTGGAACTGTGAGCACACAGCACACAGTGAGTCTGTCCATGCTCTTTATGTGCTCTGAGTGGAACTGTGAGCACACAGTGAGTCTCTCCATGCTCTTTATGTGTTCTGAGTGGAACTGTGAGCACACAGTGAGTCTGTCCATGCTCTTTATGTGTTCTGAGTGGAACTGTGAGCACACAGCACACAGTGAGTCTGTCCATGCTCTTTACGTGCTCTGAAGCTCGGTGGTGAACGTGCCAGAGCACTGAGAACAAGTTGCAAGCCAAGCTGGGGGGATTCCCATGTACATATCTGGTGTTGCTCAGGGAGATTTTTAATGCACAGTGTCACTCATCAGGGTTTGCTGCCTGCCATGACCTTTAGAGTCAAATCCATGCTCCTTCCCCTCTCCTTTGATGCTGTTGGTATCCCCTGGCACTGTTGGAAATGTGCTCCCCCAGCCTGGGAGCTGCTGTCTTTAGGGAAATCACGCAGCAGAGCCTTGAGGGAAAGCAAGGGCAGGAGTGTGCTTGCTTTTCCTCTGATTTGAAGGCAGAAATGATCTCATCGTGGAGCATATGCATTTTTCTTGCTCATTGATACTGTGAACATTAATTTTTCACTGAAGGGACACGTTATTTCTTGGGAAGAATGATTAGAAGTCTTCTACTTCTTTGCTGCCTCCCAAGCAATGTTTTGTGCATGTGGTACCCAAAACGATGACATTTACCCATTTATCAGTTTTACTCATTTGTCAGTGCCCCACCATTCTCCCTGGGTGCTTATAAAATGAAGCATATAGCAGGATATTGGGTAAATACACTGAGCAGAATATGCCTGTGTCTACTAAACAACCAAGTTTAAATTGGAAAATATACTTTTGTGTTCTGGCTGCAGCTGAAGGCTGATTTTCCAGATGAGTTATTGAAATAACTCCCAGTCCAAATGTTGACCTTCATTTAAAGCTGATTTCACCCTTCCCCTTCCTGTAACACTGGGCTGTGGCTGCAACAGGGTGAGAAGTTGCACTCTCATTTTCCTTCCTTGTGACTGCTTTAGAAATGCTGAGCTCTGTGGTTTGAGTGTGAACACTCAAATGTCTGTAATAAAAGCTTCAGCCCTAAAAATTCAGCGTGTCATTTAGGTACCAGGTGTGGTGGAGCTGCCAGCTTGGGCAGGATGGTAAGTTCCTCTGAGCTTCAGAAATGGAGCCAAGTCCTCATGGGGAGAATATTCACATGCTTCAAAAAATGTACAGAAAGGAGTTGTGTCCAGGGGTGGGAAACCTCAAGTGCCCAGTTTTGTGTTTGTGGAAATGTTGTTGTTCTGTGAACATAAACTCTCACCTGCTCTGTAGGTCTGGTGTCTGCACTTAGCTGAAACAGATACCTAGCTCAAATAGATACAAAGTACAAATACAGAATGAATTGCTTGCGGAGTGCATTTGTTGCTCCGCAGGAAGGCAGCAGCTGATGGATCCTGTGGTGTTGCCATGCTCTGCCTGGGGCACGGCTCTTCCCCTGCCCAGGCAATTCCAGTGTCTCAGGCACTCCTTTGTGGCCCATGGAACAGCATCTGTAGGAATACTAATGCTTGGTTAGACCTCCTGTTAGAAAAATGGGCTTCTGAGGGAGCATGAAAGAGAGAAAAATCTCCAGGAGCTTTCTGTTTAATAAAAATATTGTGGTGTCTAAATTTTGTTTTTCTAGTTAAAATCCCTGTTTGTGTTTCAGAACTAAAGCACTCTGCCCACCCATCCCAATTTCTGAATGTAGTTAAAAACACTCTTATTTCTCAAGCTTGACTATTTTAGTTTTTTCAAGGACAAGATACCTGTTGGAACCAGGGGGGGAAAAAATCCCGTGCTGGGTCTTTAATGTGGTCTCTGTAATTAGTTCCAGTGCTTGGCCACTCCACGTGGGTAGATGATGTTCCATGGACAGGTACTCCAGACTACAAAGAATGAATCCTTAGAACATCACAGCGGTTCCATTCTGCAGCAATAGCTGCACTGGAAGCATTTGGCTGCAGCAGAAGGAGCAGAATGATTTCTGCAGGACTAACTCGGTGTTAATGCAACTCTGTGCCATGCACTTAAGGAAATACATTCCTTCACAGGGAAGGATTATTTGTTTAGCAAGACGAGTGAGTGCAGGGGATCTTGAAGGGTTAATAATTTCAGGCTAATTTTTTCAAAGTTCACCTATGCCATATAAATATGGAAACCACTTCTGTGTGAAGAATTTCATCTTTTTGGGTGGGTGAGTTATTGCAGTCCCGAGTCGCCCGACTGCTTTGTCAACACTCTCTTCTGTTTGCTCATTTCTTGCTGTTCTGTGGATTTTCTTGCCTTTGCTCTTACGGAAGTGTAATTCTTTGCTCTTGCAGAAGTGTAATTCTTGCCTTTTCTCTTACGGAAGTGTAATTCTTTCTGGGAGCGAATTTCCAAACAGAAAATTGATGATTTCGGAGCGCGAATAGCTGTTAATATGGCATGCGGTGCTGTGCTGAGAGCCGGGGCAGTGGATGACAGAAACACCCGCTCTGTTCTCGTCCAGCGCTCCCTCCTGCAGTCGTGGCTGCGAATGCAGCGCAGGGATGTGAGCTTCTGATTTCAAAACATCAGGGAACCCCCGGCAGGCGGGCGGGGAAATGAGACTGCGGAGCTGGGAGTTCCCTGCAGCAGCAGCAGCAGCAGCAGCGGTGATTCCCCGCGCTGGGCAGAGCCAGCCCGGGCATGGAGATCGCTGTGACTTCACTGCTCTGCGCAGCCGGGAGGGCTGGGGTTCCGTGCTCGTCCTCCCGCCGCTCAGCACAAGGGACAGCCATCATCTCCCGCTTCCCGGCAGGGATTCTCCTGCTGCTGGTGCTCCCCGATAACCTTCGGGCTCCTGCGGCAAGGCTGTGGCTGTGCCAGCGCAAAGCGGGGCTGAATTCCCCCTGCCGGGTTGTGGGGGATGCCCTTGGTCTCTAAGCAAGCCACTTCTGAAATAATGTTGGAAGGGAGGATTGCGCTTTATGAGCAGGAAGGACCTTGAGACGCTGGAGCTCATCCAGGGGAGGCAACAGGGGGAGGGGCTAGGAACACAAACCCTGAGAGGAACCACTGAGGGAGCTGGGGGTGCTCAGCCTGGAGAAAAGGAGACTCAGAGGTGACCTTACCACTCTCTGCAACTCCCTGAAAGGTGGCTGTGCTCAGGTGGGGTTGGTCTCTTTCTCCAGGCAGCACTGACAGAACCAGAGGACACAGCTTTAAACTGCGCCAAGGGAANGGCTAATTTTTTCAAAGTTCACCTATGCCATATAAAGATGGAAACCACGTCTGTGTGAAGAATTTCATCTTTTTGGGTGGGTGAGTTATTGCAGTCCCGAGTCGCCCGACTGCTTTGTCAACACTCTCTTCTGTTTGCTCATTTCTTGCTGTTCTGTGGAAGTGTAATTCTTTGCTCTTACAGAAGTGTAATTCTTGCCTTTTCTCTTACGGAAGTGTAATTCTTTCTGGGAGCGAATTTCCAAACAGAAAATTGATGATTTCGGAGCGCGAATAGCTGTTAATATGGCATGCGGTGCTGTGCTGAGAGCCGGGGCAGTGGATGACAGAAACACCCGCTCTGTTCTCGTCCAGCGCTCCCTCCTGCAGTCGTGGCTGCGAATGCAGCGCAGGGATGTGAGCTTCTGATTTCAAAACATCAGGGAACCCCCGGCAGGCGGGCGGGGAAATGAGACTGCGGAGCTGGGAGTTCCCTGCAGCAGCAGCAGCAGCAGCAGCGGTGATTCCCCGCGCTGGGCAGAGCCAGCCCGGGCATGGAGATCGCTGTGACTTCACTGCTCTGCGCAGCCGGGAGGGCTGGGGTTCCGTGCTCGTCCTCCCGCCGCTCAGCACAAGGGACAGCCATCATCTCCCGCTTCCCGGCAGGGATTCTCCTGCTGCTGGTGCTCCCCGATAACCTTCGGGCTCCTGCGGCAAGGCTGTGGCTGTGCCAGCGCAAAGCGGGGCTGAATTCCCCCTGCCGGGTTGTGGGGGATGCCCTTGGTCTCTAAGCAAGCCACTTCTGAAATAATGTTGGAAGGGAGGATTGCGCTTTATGAGCAGGAAGGACCTTGAGACGCTGGAGCTCATCCAGGGGAGGCAACAGGGGGAGGGGCTAGGAACACAAACCCTGAGAGGAACCACTGAGGGAGCTGGGGGTGCTCAGCCTGGAGAAAAGGAGACTCAGAGGTGACCTTACCACTCTCTGCAACTCCCTGAAAGGTGGCTGTGCTCAGGTGGGGTTGGTCTCTTTCTCCAGGCAGCACTGACAGAACCAGAGGACACAGCTTTAAACTGCGCCAAGGGAAATATAGGTTGGATATTAGGAAAAAGTATTTTTACAGAAAGGCTTATAAAGAACCAGAATGGTCTGCCCAGGGAGGTGGTAGAGTCACCATCCCTGGGTGTGTTTAAAACAGCCTGGATGTGGCACTGGGTGCCAGGGTTTAGTTGAGGTGTTGGGGCTGGATTGGACTCGATGATCTTGGAGGTCTCTTGCAACCCAACCCAGAGATTCTGTGAGTAGCAGGGTTCGTAGTAGAGAGCCTGCTGCTGACAAGCAGCTTTCCTTTCTTAAAGGAGGGATTTGCATATGGGGTAAGGAGGCTGGAGCAGATGGTGGCAGCGTGTTTGGTTTGATCAGTGATTTCAGAAAGAATTCCACTGGAGCTCTTGTCCCGGAGCGTTAATTTTCTTGGGGGCTGTGGAGCAGGGAGAGAGGAGGAAGGTGTTTAATTGTGAGGATTTGCTTCTCTGTGCCGTGCACATTTACTGGAAATCCCTTCGTTTGTATTCATAGCAACCATCACGAGTTCTTCAGTTCCAGTCAGAACGAATGGGCTGGTTAAAGCCATTATTAGATGGAGGGATTTCCCCAAACAGCCATTTTTGACATTATTGCTCCTTTCAAAGTGACTCAAACGTTTTGACCTGTAGGCAGTGCAAGAGAAAAAAAGGTCACTGTTAATTAGATTATTGCCCATCTGTATGTTAACATGGCTCTCTCTCTTGGCTGTGCATTATTGATGATGTGTAGCGGAGATTTAATTATTTTTCTGTAACTCTCTGCTGAGCTGGACTTCAGCCCTGTTCTCTGCAGATGAAATATGATTGTATGTGATTTAAGACTGCCTGAAACACAGATCTGAGTGTCGAAGAGGTTGCAGGAATGAGCCAGTATCACCTGCAGATAGCACATTACAGCACCTGCACTGAGCAATTACTTTAGAAGTGTCAGAATTAGTGTGAGACTGTTTTCAAATGAACTTGTACAGCATATACTGAGATTTCAGTTCAGTTTCTCTGTGTGTTTCTCAATTTCTGGGTGTTTTGAATACCAGCCCAGGTCTTGGTGACTCTGCCAAGCCCAGCTATGCTCACACTCAGCTCTGGAGGGTTCTCATCAATATCTGTGTGGTTTTCCTCTGGCCCTGGAGCTGTAGGGAAAAGCTGCTGGCCAGAGCTTTGTGTTTATTTGCAGTGGTGTTTCCAGGTTGAAGTTTATCAAAATTTCTTACCTTCTTTGGCTTTAATGGTGTTTCTCAGCGTGTGATCTGAGAGAGGAAATGAGGCAGAAGAAACACGTCCTTGGCTCGTCCTGCAAGCCCTGTGGAGGCACCCTGAAAGCGTTCTTCATTTATTTTGAGCTCAGTGAGAATTTGAGACCTTTAAACACCATTCCTCCAGAAATCTGGCATCTAAAAGCAGCTGGGGGCACCTGTCCTGTTAAAAGTTAAACCCCCCTGTGGAAATGGAACAGCACTGAAGGGTTCATTGGGTGGCATTTAGGGGGGAATGCTTGGGGTGCAGCAATGCCTGTGCAGACTGATGCTGCTTTGTTGTGTGGTGGTGGCTACAAATGGTTCCAGCTCTGGTGGCTCACTCAGCTCCAGATCTCTGCACTGGGTTTCAAAGGATGCCCCTCACTGCAGTTGCTTTGAGCTGTGCACCAATTTGAGGTGTGTTCCCTGCTGGCAGAGTGTGGGCTTGTAGCTGAAGTGAAAAGCAGAGAGGTTCCTTGGCTCGCCTGTGAAACAGAGGTGCTTTGCCTTTCCTGTCCCTTGAACAGCTGGAGGAGGGGAGGAATGGTGTGGCATTAATTTTGGGGACTGCTAACCATAAACTTGGAGAGCAAAGCAAGCTCAAGGTGGTGCTTTCTGCTGCTGCAGTGCTTGGGAGAGATTTAATTTTCATTTGCTCATTGCAGTGTTGAGAAGCCTTCTCCTGCCTAAGGGAAGGCTTAAATTAGACATTCACAGAAAATGTGTGCAAGTTCCTGAGGAAAGATGAGTTTGGCTGACAACTTGGGTTTCTTACAAAGTGATATTGGGGTTCATGAGAAAAAAAAGCTTTTGTGTGTGTATGTCTTATGTGGTGATATATTGCCTGGTCTCTAGGGTGAGTGTAACCCCTCCAGCCCCCCTGAATTAATAGTGGAGCTTTTACTGAATTGGGTGTTTACAGTTTATTGGTCTTCTCTAAGCAATGAGAAAACAAAGGTCTGACTCAGCCTTGTGCCAGTTTCCACCTGGAAGTTAATAGTTGCTACTCTTTTATGGAAGTAAAGTTAGAAGATTGACATGAGGAACTCTCCCCTTCATGGAGAAGAGAATACTCCTAAACCCTTAATGCAGTAGTTGAGTGTTTAATTTTTTCTTAGCTGTGTTAAATTGTAGTTTAAAGGCTTCAACCTCCAGTTTTGGTGGCTCTCACAGGGGAGCAAGGATGGATGCAAACAAAGATCTGCCAGTGGTATGGTGCCCAATTAGGCTAAGTTCCACCAGTGCTAGCCTTAATTTCTGTTTAGAAAAAAGTTGTGCACAGGGGTGGTAGGGTATTTCTCATCTTTCAGCTGCAAGCAGGAAAACCAGCAGCTGTGTGGCAGCACATTGTATTGATTCCCTTATCTAGCTGATAGCAGCCTGCAGGGAAAAAACAGTGACTGAGCTTGAGTAAAACAGAGGACATCAGAGCACCACCATGGGCAGGAGTTGGGAGGCAGGCCCTGTCACTGGCAGCATGGTCTGGGGTCTCCTTAATTAAGACAGTAAATTAAGGGGCATTTTTATAGCAGCAGCACCTTGTGATTTATCTAATCTGCTTTTGTTAGCATCCTTTGCTCCAGGGAAGCTTCCTCCCTGAAGCTGCCTTGGAGGGAGAGTGCTGTGCAAACAGTTCAGACAGTGTGAGATGGATGGTGCCTGCTGGCAGCCCCTGGGGAATGTGCTGGCAGCACAGACTCAGAGAGGGATGCAGCAGTGCCAGAGCTCAGTCCTGATCACAATGCAGCCCCAACAGGGGAGGTGAGGGCTTGATTCCTTGGATTTCCTACTGGCTGCAGTGCTGGGCAAGATTCTGTGTCAAACTTGCTGATCTCAGAGAGCTCCAAGGTGTCTTGGAAATTAGTGTCAAGGGTGAAGGACTGTGGGTTGTGTGAGACCTGAGCAAGTAAAGAACAAAATGATGCTGACATACCAGGTGTGGTAATAAAGGTGCCAAAGGAGCAGCAGCTCCCAAAGGCAGGGTTTGGTGGGGTTGCACAGTCTGAGGTTTTGGACTGCAACATTTGGAAAGTGCATAAAACGTTGCCACACGAGGCCAGTGGTGCCCACAGCAGCATTAGCAAAGCATTGTGGTTTCTCCAAGCCATGGAGGAGTTGCTGGTTTCTTAACCTGGGGGCACTATGGGCTAAAAGCAGAACTTGGGGTGGAGGCAGCTTCAGGGGGAGTCTAGTTCTGCTCCTGACGTGCCTTGCTGTTCCCTGTGGCAAACAGCGTTCTCTAAAATAAACCTGTTGGTTCAGGAGATGCTTCCCTACTTTAATGGTTAAAAGTCCCCAAAATTAATGCCACAGCACTGCCCTCCTCCTCCAGCCCAGCTCCCTGCTGTTCAAGGGACAGGAAAGGCAAAGCACCTCTGTTTCACAGGCGAGCCAAGGAACTTCCCTGGCCCACACTTTGCACCTCAGCAGTTCATGTGCACTGCTCTGAGCCTTTGGGGGAGACCAAGCCAACCTCATCCTTCTCATTGTCCTGCAGTGTGGCAGCTGGATTAATTTTCCACAATGCCACACTCCTGTGCTTTTAAAAAACTAAACAAAACCCCAAGGAATTTCAGCTTGTTCGCAGATGGGGTCTGAACACATGTGCCTTCAGGTGGAATTGAAGAATTTCTGCATCTCTGAGGCTGTTATGTGCTGAGATGAAAAAAAAACCCACGAGGTTAAGTTTCTAGAATTGCTATTAAATAACTAATTTTTACAAAAGAAAGCCCAAAATCTTGCTTGTTAACAGCTTGTGCATCTCCTCACTGATGTCCAGACCCCCTGAGCACTGGAGCTATAGAGAGGCTTTTCAAGTGGCATCTCTTGACAGCAGGATCCACAACCCTTTTAAGGGATTTGCCACTTCAGTGCCAAGCTGGGAAGCATTTGGGTTGTTTGAGTGGCCTTAGCCATGGGTCAGCATGGGCTGGGTGAGCAGGGCTGCTGAGCTGGCACAGGCTCCTGGTGCTCCCTCAGAGCTGACAGCACTGGCAGAAATTCCCCAGAGATCTCCCAAGGGCCTGGCTTTGTCCATGCCCAAAAATAAAACCAGAGATGGGCATTCTTTTTTTTTTTTTTTTTTTTT
>VYZP01079921.1:0-23508 GCA_013400635.1 Hypocryptadius cinnamomeus | reverse complement strand
CCATCCCTGGAGATCAGCTGGCAATGGAGCCGCCACTGCTGCACCCCTTGGTGCCAGGGTTCCTGCAGCTTGCAGCAAAGCTTGGCAGAAATCCCATCTCCAGGGTGCAGACTGTGCAAAGTCCAGAGGGCAAAGCTGTGGGAAGGTGCTGGGGTGAGGTTGGAGCTGTTTCTGGCCCGTTGAGCTCTGCTGTGTGCACAGGAGGCTGAGCAGAGCCAACACTGTTTGAACTAAAACAAGTGACATGTCACAGGTCTGCTCCCAAAGGACAGGCCCTTTCCACTGTCAGGCCAGAGAACCAAGAGCAGTTTGACCTTCTACAGCAGCACTGAGGTTGTTGGCATCTGGTAGAGGAGAAAGGTCATGTTTTACAGGGATAAGAGGACTAGGTCCTATTTATCCTTGAGGCTGAGGAAGATTCATGCTCAGCCTGTGCTGCTGCAGATGTAAAAGTCACTTGCAAGATCCAGATTAAGTGTTCCCATAAATCCAAGTAATTCTGAGGCAGCAACTGCCTTGCTGGGCTGTTAATGGGTGGCACAAATATGCCACTGTGCCTCAGTGGCATGCTCTAATCAGAGGTTTTCCTGGCAAGAAGGGTTCACTGAACCAGTTTGAACTATGGCAGGGAGCAGAAGACGTGGTCAAGCAGAGAGACATTTGGAGAAGAGGCACAGCCAGCTTCTCTGAACAAGCTATTTTTTTCCCAAAAGAGCAGAGACTCCATCCCAGAGCCCACCTGCTTTCTCTCCAGGCAGTATCATGGGGCTTGACAGAGACAGGAGCTGCAAATCAGACCACTGTAGAAAGGATGCTCAGGCTCCAGGAGGAAAAAATACTGTGATTCTCTCTGTTCTCCACTGGAGAAATAGAAGGGTATGGTGGGATGGATGACGAGGAGTGGAACATCAGAGGGACGTGGAACTGCTGGGGTGAGTCCAGAGAGGCCCCAGAGCTGCTCCAGGGCTGGAGCCCCTCTGCTCTGGAGCCAGGCTGGGAGAGCTGGGGGTGCTCACCTGGAGAGGAGAAGGCTCCAGGGAGAGCTCAGAGCCCCTGCCAGGGCCTGAAGGGGCTCCAGGAGAGCTGGAGAGGGACTGGGGACAAGGGATGGAGGGATCCAGGATACAGGGAATGGCTTCCACTGCCAGAGGGCAGGGATGGATGGGATATTGGGAATTAGGAATTGTTCCCTGTGAGGGTGGGCAGGCCCTGGCACAGGGTGCCCAGAGCAGCTGTGGCTGCCCCTGGATCCCTGGCAGTGTCCAAGGCCAGGCTGGACAGGGCTTGGGGCACCCTGGGGTAGTGGAAGGTGTTCCTGCCATGGCAGGGGTGGAATGAGATGAGCATTAAGGTCCCTTACAAGATAAACCATTCCATGATTCTGTGACTCTGTGACTGAACTGGGCACACATCTGCCCACAGCCCTACAAGCAGCAATGCATCCACGCTCTGTGCCCACCACATTATCCAGGATTTCAATATTTGTGACATCCTTTAAAACTTTAACCCAGTTTGGTGTTTAGATCCATCTCCTTTCCTCTTTGTCCTCCTTGGTGTTGTGTTTCCCCACCTCAGCACTGCTGCCCAGCTCCCCAGGGACCCCAGCTCTGCCCCGCAGCAGTGCTGCTGCAGAAGGAGCTGCAGCCCTCGCTCCTGCAGGAGCTGCAGATTGCCTCAGAGAAGCTATTAAGAAGCAGTCAAATAGAGCAACCTTTCATTGACAAGGCACTCGGCCCTTTAAACGATTCCAAATAGTGTTTTCTTTTTATTGCTTTCTGCAGTTTAACAGCCTTGATTTCAAGTTACTTTGGCTTATGATAAACTCTAGATCTATAACACCTCTATTCTCTCCCTCTTTGGTCTGTCTTGCCTGCTTCTTCTTTATGTTTTTATTAAAAAAAGATCCAGGAAAACAGATAGCAGATTAAAAGGGAAACAAATTGAAATGGGTCAAATGTATCTTGCTTAGATGACAGCCACCCCATTAGATACTTTTAAACAGGACAAATAATCTGTTTGGAAGCATAAGTGGGCTTTTACATTTATTCTAAATTACAAACCAAATGATTGCAGCCTCAAATGGAAGCACTGGCTAATTGCACTAATATCTCACTAATTCCAGCACCAAGGAATGGGGGAAAAAACGAACAATTTTCACTGTTTTCCCAATTATTCAATTTAGGCCAAGGTACATTATGCAAACCCTGGATTGAGCTTCCTCTCCATTTTGTGATCTATGACAAGGACTGGAATTCCAGTTATTAATAATGGAGGAGCTATAATTATTCTGAGGATGGGTATGAGATAATTACAAGCCATAAACCCAGCTTTCATATGCACAGACAATTCTCTCCCCATGTCTGGCAGCACCAAAACCTTGCTGCAGACTGGAGACACCCTGAAGCTCAGGACAAACCCCCCACGCAGAGCTGCTCACACGTCAACATGTGAAGCCAGAGCTGGGAACATGAGCAGGAACATGGGGAGCTGCCCAGCTCTGCAGGCAGGCAGGGGCTGGTCAGAATCAACCTTCCAGAGGCTGGAATTGGGTGATCCTGAAGGTTCCTTCCAACCCAAACACTGTATGACTCCATGGTTCTATGATCCCTAGAAGCTGCAGTCTGTGAGGGCTGCATGGACGCAGGAATCACCTCAAACCAAGCAGGCTGGTGGCTCTCTTTGCATTTAGGCCACCACTGTCCGTGTCTCTCTGGGCCAACTCACCCCTGCCCCATGTCTGAGGTATGTGGATGAAACCCGTCTTTGCAGGACCTCCTCCTTGCCCCAACAGCTTGCTGTTGGAGCAAGGCCAGAGGCCATGAACTTGAGAAGAGGATGGGAGCACCTTCCTGGAGAAGATTGGGTTGTGTGGAGACCTTACAGCACCTTCCAGTATCTGAAGGAGCCACTGGGAAGCTGGAAAGGGACTCTGTCAGGAACTGTAATGACAAGACAAAGGGGAATGGGTACAAATGGAAATTTAGATCAGATATCAGGAACAAATTCTTCACTGTGAGGATGGAGGTTGCCCAGGGAGGTTGTGAATGCCCCATCCCCAGAAGTGTCCAAGGTCAGGTTGGACAAGTCCTTCCCTGAACATGGCAGGGGGGAAGTTGGGACCAGATGATTTTTAAGATCCCTTCCAACCCTTAACATTTTGGGATTCTATGAACAAAAGAACAGAGCCTTCCATTAGTCCCTTCCATTAGTGCCTTCAAATAAGATCCCAAACCTTCAGAACAGAAGAGTCAAGGCGAGATTGCAGCTCAGACTGCAAAAAAGGCCTCAGTCTTCACCCTCCCAAAACTGAAGATTTGTTTTATGCTGTCCAACAGCCCCACGTGGCTTTTAAAGAAAAGTTGTGCACCCAGGATCTGGGCAGCCCTTCCCTGAGCTGATTTCTGCAGCCCTGATCCAGCAGAGGTGACCTGCCAAGCTCTCCTTCTCGCACAGAAGGCAGAGCACTCGTTGCTATGTGGAGCTGCAGCTCTGCAGCACAGGCTGCTGGTTCTGCTGTGCTTTGTGTGGTGAATGGAGACACCTTGAATGCACAACCCAGCCCCAACACAAATGGAGAGCGGCTGCTGCCAGAGATAACTGCGGCACAACCTCCTCCTGGCACAGCAGGCAGTGTTTGCATCCCTCTGAAGAGGAGGATTTGTCCTTCCCTCAGCACAGATCATTAACCACTCACTGCTCCAGGAGAAGATGCTGCACCAAATCCTTCTGTCCCTTTCCCCGCTCCGTGCTGGGCATGGGGATGGAGCCCACCTCTCATACTCCAAGAGCTGTGTTCATCCCATGGAGATGCCACCTGCCCTCCACATGTGAGGACACGAGAGCCAGCGAAGTGTCTGGAAGGGGAGGTCAGAGGAGGGTAGGGAGCTGCCTTGCCCCGCTGCCCTGTGTGGGGGGACATTGCTGTAGGCACCTTCCAGCAGCTGGTGGCTGGTGGGAACAGGTGGTGGAGGTGAAGGCTGACACCTCTCAGTGCTTAATCGTTCCCGTTAGTAGCTTTATGAATGGCAGCCAAAAAGTGCCATAATTGCTGCAGTGACGCTTGCTAATGACTCGAGTTAGATCTGGCAAGTAGTCAAAGGCAGGAGACAGGAAGTAAAACTGCAGGAGCAGCATCTGAATTCCTGCCTTGGACCACTGCAGAGGAGAGTGGAGCAAGCCCGGCTTGGGACCTGCAGGTATGGACAGGGAGGGACCAAGCATGATGGGTGAGCAGAGAGATATTTCAGCACACCCCTTGCCTGCCCCCAGGGGAGAGAACTGCATGACAAAGGAGAAGCAGGAATAGAAGAAGGCAAAATTTTCAGAGTAGCTCAAAAGCCATTTTCTTGGGGGACTAAGGTGACCCACCTCCTAGACAACATCTTTCTACTCCAAAATCACTTTGAATCAGGGTGGCACAAGCCCTGGGAGAAGCAGGGTAAGTCAGCTCACAGCATCACCTCCAACCCCAGCAGCACCTCCCTTGCACTGCAGGTGCCTTGGGACATCCAGACCACTCGCCGTGGCTCCCACTGCTCCACCCTCGTGGCCATGGGAGAGCTGTTCCCAAGGAGCAATCCAGCCCCTCCTGAGCTAACAGCACGCTCCTCCTGATTATGTATCTGTTTCTGAATGTTAACAAACAGTTGGCAGCGGCTGATTGAGTGGGTTATTAGCAGAATGAAGACAGATGGTGGAGGATTAACTCCAAAGCGTCTTTATTGCGCGGCCGTCATTGCAGACAGCTCTCCCTCTCCCTCTGTCTGCAACTGTCACCAGCTCCATTTCACCCCACAGCTCCCAGTGCTCACCAGAGTGTGGGCCCAGCACGAGACGAGCCCATCATCAATCACATGAGCGCAGAGCAGCCATGCTGGAGCTGTGCCTTGCTGCTCCCCAGCCAAATTCCACCCCCAAATCCAGACTTTTCCTGCTGAGGGCTTTACAAAGCGAGAAGTGGTCGCACCTGGTACAGCACAGCAGTGCAAGGACAGTGCCCAAACTGCGTTTGCTGTGCCCATCACGTGGTGCCTGACAGCTGGGAGAGGCTCCAACAGTGCACCTGGGCCTGTCTGATCACTACACAGAGATTGAGATGAGGAGCTGATGGAGCTGACGTGGGCAGAGGCACATCCATGGACACCAATCTTGGCTCCTCATCCTGGGGCCCAGCTCAGCTGGAAGAGCCACATCTACAGCCAGCTGTGCTAATGGGCATCATCCCTTGCCAGCTGGTCAACAAACAGCACAATGCCACCAAAGGCCCTTGCTGGGCACCTCTAACCCAGATCTATTTCACCCTGCTGGGAGAGGTTGCCAAACTGATCTGTGAACGTCCAGACTGGATCTTCTCTGTGAGGACAGCCAAAACCACCACGTTCACAGAATCACAGAATATCCTGAGCTGGAGGGACCCACCAGGATCATCCAGTCCCACTCCTGGCCCTTCACAGACACCCCCAAATCCCATGCTGGGCATCCCTGGCAGCGCTGTCCAAAGGCTCCTGGAGCTCTGGCAGCCTCAGGGCCGTGCCCATTCCCTGGGGAGCCAGGGCGGTGCCCAGCACCCTCTGGGGGAAGAACCTCTTCCTGAAATCCAACCTAAGAAATGATTTCCCATCAGAAAATGATTCTTCCACACTGTCAAGGCTTCCAACTCCTCTTGTGCTTATCTCCCTCCAAGCCATTGTAGATGTCTCCAGTAAATGACAGGAAGGTTCTAATGGTCCCTGCAATTACCTGTTTCCTCTGGGATGGAGACCCCACACCTCATATTACCCCACTGCNCCCAGGGTCCTGCCAGCTCTCCAACACCCTGTGAGCATCCCCAGGGTCTGGGCACAGCCACAGACAGCCTGTCCAAGAGGCTGGAGGGACAGGAAGGTACCGAGAGGGAGGCTGCACCTTCTCACAGCACTTGTGTCCCATGGGGCAGCCCCTTCCCATTAAAAACATCCTCTAATCAATGTTTAAAGAGTGTGTGGTAATTAGCAAGCATGAGGTGAAGCCTTGTGAAGTACTTTCCCCATGTTATCAGCTCAGTATCAGGGCTCCTGGGAACGTGAAGGAACCTTTGATCTTCTAACTGATATTTGAACCATAAACTTGCCTCCATTAGAGTTTTACTTCATGGAAACAAACTCACCTTTTACTCTCATGGAAAAAGGCTCCCTGCAGGAGCTGACACCCCCATGGCTAACTACTGGCAAAACTCCATCCCATGCAGGGAAAAAGAATTATGCAATAGTTTGGGTTAGAAGGGACCTTTCAGGGTCACCCAACCTTCCTCTAGACCAGGTTACTCAGAGCCCCATCCAGCCTGACCTTGGATGTTTCCAGAAAAGGAAGCGCAGCAGGGCAAGAGATCACACCCTTTGTCCGAATTATTTTCAATCAGAATCTCTAAAAAGGGTTAAATCCATGCTTGGATCAAGTTTCCAATTCCCAGAGTGACCTCATAAAAGCCAAACTCTGTGACACATCCTGGAGACCCTCCCATCTCATGGGGCTCTGGGCTTCCTTCTCTCATCCAACATTAATCAGAGGGGGCTGCAGCAGGGCTGGCTCCAGGGAAGGAAGCTACCAGAAGCAAGGATGGCAGTTCTTCTGAGCATAAATAGTTTTTGTTTAGTTATTATGCTTCATAATTATTTATGATATTTCTATGGATTAATCAATGCTCATAAAGTATTTGGGGAATGACTGGAATATAAAATAGGGAGATTTTAGCAGAAGTTTGAAGAGCGATGTAACGTGAGGTTCAGAGGCACTGGAAACTGGGATTCTGGAAGTGGCATGGTGACCACTGCCACCCAACTAGAACAAGAAGAGTAGATGCAGCAATTGCTGCAAGAGCTTCCTGTGTGACAGATCCTTTCTGTAGGAAAAGACTGTGGGTTTTGGATGTATGGAACCACAAAGCTCCTGCTCTTCTCTTGCAGCTTCACACAGGGGTCTCCCCACATGCCCTCTAAGATGTTCCAGAGATCAAAGGGGAAGGAGGATTTTTTCCTGGGTGGGAACAAGAACCCAGCACACCCTCAGAGGTGAAGCCCCTCACAATGAGATTGCTAAAGAGGAAGAAGAGAAGGTGAGGGAGCTGCTCACCTTCAGTCATCCTGCGGTACTTCTCCTTGTACATGAACCCCAGTACTAGGCAGCATCCTCTTCCTGGGAGCCCCAGTTCTGCAAGAGAAGAGAGCGTGGGGTTAGACTGGGCTGGGGACAGGAGCAGGCACCTGGGGCTGCTGCAGGGAGCAAATCCTGCTGGAGACACCCTTCAGGAAAAGCACCAGGAAGGTGGGCACCTAACAGAAGTCTTTGGTCAGCCTCACAGAGCTGAGCTTAGCTGAGCCCCGAGACTGTATCTAAAGACAGGAGGATCAGCATCCCCTCCCGTGCCTGTCCTTAAGCTCTCCTCTGTTCCAAGTGAGGGAATGAGCTGCATCTTCTTCCACAGCAGCATGTTGCAACAACAGGACTCTTTCATCCCTTTCTCCCTTAGTGGGCAGCAAAGTGAAACGGGAAATGGGCCTCAGTAGGGAAGATAATTCTGGCCTAAGGAATCTTGCTCTTTAGAAGCAAGCAAGTGACCCTATGAGCAGGAGAGTGCCAGAGTCTGAGGAGGCACAGGCCTTTGATGCCTTGATTTGTTAATGGGGCTTTTTGACTCTTGGTAACAAACAGAGAGATCTGAGTGTGGGTTTTTCCAGAAGTAGGCTGCGAGCACAGGCGCTCTCCCCGTGCGCATCTCAGAGAGGCAGAGAGCTCTTGTTCTTCAAACAAATTCTCCTGTGTCACAGTGCAGAAAATTAAGGTACCATGTCCCCAACGCTGCCTGCGGACCTGCAGAGCTCCTTGGGGGCTTCTGTGCTCTGCAGAGCCCTGCTGATCAAAGCCCCTTTGATGTTTACTTAATGTGGCTGTGGACTCTGTGGAGCCCCTCTGCTGAGGAAGTTGTGCCGCTCGCAGCAGGGGAAGGCGGCGGAACTGGAGGCTGGAGAGCGCAGCGGTGGCTGGAGAACGAAGCAGGACCTGCCTGGCAAGCTTGGCTTTCAGTGCCAGGAGGCAAACTTGGGGTTGAATCGCAGATCTGGATCGTGTCCAGAGGAAGAGGGAAGTGTGATGTGATGAGGGAAGATCCCCAGATTCACGTGGGTAGAGACCCAGACATAGAGAATCCCTCCCTAGCAGTGCTCGCTGCCACGGCATCCCAGCAGAGTGGTTACATCCTCCTCTTGTGCACAGTATGAGGCAGAATTTGAGCCTCAACCTAGGAAAAAACAGACTTCTTTTGATGCCACACACAAGCCCAGTGAAAGCATTTTCTCTAGCATTACACAGGGCTCCACCTTGCAGGAGGCCCCTGGTCCTAAGGCTCCCACCAGGGAGGAATCAGCATCTAACCAAAACAAATCACACATGCCAATCCACTGAGGCTGATGCTCAGACAAAGGCAAGTCTCTTGAAATAATCAGAGTAAGCTGAAATTTAATAATTCCCCTAAATCCACCTTGTCCTGAAGGGAATGCCCTGCAGAGAAACAGGTATCTCCAGAATGTGACTCCACTTTTCATGTTGTCTTTGGGGGTGCTTGTGACTCTTTCATTGGCCATAAAAGGTGGTGACTAACTCAGGTGAAGAAGATGTCTAAAGATCACGGCAGATGACTCAACCACCAGAACTCTCGGTGGTTTCTTGAATTAACAGGAAGGAGTAATGAGCAGCCATTGTCCAGGTCTGATGGTGGAAACCAGTTCTCTTGCTCTCCAGGACAGAGATAACGTGCTCCACCATGGTCTGCACGAAGTGCACAACCACAAACACACCCAGAAAGGTGTCGGCCTGCAGGGAGTTGGATGCCTCTGACTGCAGCGACAGCCAGCTCAGGCTGCCTCCCTCAGCCCTGGCTGATAACGAGGATCAATAAGAACTTGCTGACCTTGGGGGAGGTTCCATGCAGGATCCTGTGAGGACACACACTCCGTGTGCCTAGCAGAGCCCTGAGCCTGCTCAGAGCCCCCAGGGCCGACTGCGCAGATCCAGCAAAGCAGGTGAGAGCCTTTATGTCTTTATTGATAGGAAAACAAAACCACATCGATTGCTATTGAGCCTCCAACGAGCACCAAGGTATCAAAGTAATTAAAACAACACAATTAGATTAGTGTCAGACAAGGCAGCAGGGCCCACAGTGCAGCTGAGCAAGCCAGCTCTGCTTGCTCAGACGTGCACACGGGGCCTGTGCGTGGATGCTGGCTGGGTTCTCCTGGACACAGACCTGGGGTGAGGGGGCCTGCCACCCCTGCACACACCATGAGCAAAAACATCACCAGGATCATGGAATGGTTTGGGTGGGAATGAACCTTAAGGACTCTGCTATGTGCAGAGACACCTTCCACTATCCCAGGGTGCCCCAAGCTCTGTCCAGCCTGGCCTTGGGCACTGCCAGGGATCCAGGGGCAGCCACAGCTGCTCTGGGCACCCTGTGCCAGGGCCTGCCCACCCTCACAGGGAACAATTCCTTCCCAATATCCCATCCATCCCTGCCCTCTGGCAGTGGGAAGACATTCTCCTGTGTCCTGTCCTGTCCCTCCATCCCTTGTCCCCAGTCCCTCTCCAGCTCTCCTGGAGCCCCTTCAGGCCCTGGCAGGGGCTCTGAGCTCTCCCTGGAGCCTTCTCCAGGTGAGCACCCCCAGCTCTCCCAGCCTGGCTCCAGAGCAGAGGGGCTCCAGCCCTGGAGCACCTCCGTGGCCTCTCTGGACTCACCCCAGCAGCTCCAGGTCCTTCTGATGATGGTGGCCCCAGAGCACCCCGAGCCAGGGCAGTGCTGGGGGCAGCAGGAGCTGCAGTGTCCCGGGACAATCCCACCACTCACGTGTCCAGCTCTCACCTTCCCCTTGCAGTGAGCAGAAAGCTCCCAAAAAGGGGGTTGTGGGCACGGGCTCCAGCCCCAGGCAATGGCTGTGCTGCACAGGTCCCAGGCCCAGCTGAGCCCTCAGAGAGGGCAGGAGGCTCAGGCTGAGCTGGATCCCAACGAAATGTGGGTTCTTGCCTCTCTGGAGCCTGGCTCAGCAGCTGCTGTGGGTGCCTGTCTCCTGTTTGCCTCCCCAAGGGGTGCTATAATTAACACTTATAAACCACTTTGATATCCCATGATGAAAGGAGCTGTACAAAAGCACTGCATTATAATAATTCATACCATAAATTTGTGAGAACATGCAAAAATCTTTATAGCTAAAGGCACCTTTAAATACTTGAGAGCGCCTTTAAAAGGTAAAATACTTCAAGATTACTCTGCTGCCTAAGGATGTCTCACCATTTTGGCTTTTAGTGACCACCTAAAGCTAAAATAGTTAAGCAGATACGCAGCATTTTAAATGTCTTGGCTTTAGAGGGGCTGCTGAGACACACCAAAACCAGAATGTTTTAACCCTTGTGTGCCCCCATCTCCCCCTAATCAATCCCATCCATTTCCTTGTGATGATAATTGAATTTCTCAGCATGGCAAAAGTAGTTACAGCTGAACTTGATCATCCCATGCACTGTGATGAAGTGGGAGCTAAGGTATTCTGGTTGGAAAACACACAGCAGAACCATGGTCTCCACTCTCTCGGAAGTACCTGCATTAATTCACCCCCAAACTGGCAGAAGAGCCACTCACTGGGCAAAGCAGGAGCAACTTCAAACCACAAATTGTCAGTGACAACAAAGCAAAAGCCGATTAAAAGAGACAGACCTTGGAGTCTTTGACAAAGGGATCAAGGGATCCTCAGCCTGGGAAATAGAGGGGAAAGATGCTTAGGAAGAAAGATCTCTCAGTGCTGGCCCAAACTACAGATTCCTTCTGCTTTTTCCTCGGTTCTTTCATTGTATGGCATTTCTTTTTTCAATTTCAAGGCAATTCCTTCCCTCACCACTCAGGAAGGGAAGGAAATATCAGATCACCGGTGCACTAAAGGCTAAAGCTGCAAAGCTGTAATAAGGGTTTATTAACATAATCATAATATGTACTATTGTGTAGCTGTATCCCACCAGGAATGATAATAAACATTTAATAGCCCAATAATACCTGTTTAATAATTTTTCAGCTCACCCTGTCTAATTGCAAGTTTATTAAAGAACGATAAACTTTATAATCGTTGTAAAGGCATAATTGCAATTCCATTGCTTATTTAATATTGAGCTAATGATATTACAACTAAGTTATATTTTCCCATACATATTAAATATCAATTAGCTGGTTTAAACTATTGATTTGTATTTAATTAACTATGCTATTATATACCAATTAAACTCTTATAAGAGAAGCAGAAACAGCTGGTCTCTAAAATTAAATTTTTAAAACTTTGTATTAACATAAATATCACGTTTCCATTTTGTCATGTTTTCCTTCTACAGTGATGGCAATTTGCTACCTGTAAATATTTTTTCTGATTGCGTGTTATATCCATGAGTTGAACTCTGCTTTCTGGGATGGGGAATGGGCAACCTCCACAGTAGATATCCTACTGTCAGTGACACCGAAATGAGGAAACTGGGCAAGGCAGAGGGCTGGAAAAGCCTTATCTCACCTGGAGATCCCAGAAGGAAAGAACTTGGCTGGGAGCTCTTCAAAGAGCATGAAATTCTCTAAGGAAAGAAGCTCGACACATTCCTAAGTTGGCCAGCAAGGAGAAGATCCTACCTCACCAAATCTAAGAGATTTTGATGGAGAATCCTCATCCTCCCACTTAGGAGTTTCCTCTCCTGGTGGATACAGTTACCTGCTGTACATGGGTGCCTTGCTAAAGAAGCAATATGGACAGAAAAGCCTGATCTCCCAAGGTTTTCCATGCTCTTGGCTTCACTGTGTCTAGGGATGCTGCATCCCAAAACTTTGAAGAAATAGGTGAAGGAGCATTTTCTTTGTTTTCCATCATTTTGATTTCCAGGCTCAGAACCATTCCAAACATCCCTGTAAGCTCTTCAGAGGACCCTGCCCTGGGCAGCCATGGAGCACTTTTCCCTTCAAGTTCTCCTGCCATCAGTGCTAGGTTCAAGCTTCCTCCCTCGATGTTGTTTGCATCCATGAGCATTCCTGAGCAATCCAAGCTCCTGCTGCCATTTGGCAGAGAGCGAACAGATCCTTTGGCACAGAATTTCTATATTACACTGTTAAGTCTGCAGATCAATCCAAGATCTTCAGAGATGAAAAAAGCCATACAAATGCACGTTATTATTAAATCTGTGCCTGGTTAATTTATAAAAACGTATTAAAAAACCTAAGAGGCATCCCAGATGAGAAAATGGGCACATTACTGTTTGAAATATGAATGAAGCAGAGATCAGTGTTAAATGCCGGAGTGGTATTGTATTTTATTCTACAGTGCTCTGCAAAAAAGTTGCATTTATAAACCCATTTATTGTATTATGTACTTGCAAACCACCTTGTCATCCATTTATTGCACAAATAAAATCTTAAAAGCAGAGGATTAGTTGAGTGTGTCCCTGTGGGACCACAATCTGACTTTAAAGAATCCATCAATGAAAGAAAACAGATGGAGCAGAGATGTTTGCCAGCTCATTGCTCCGAGACGGAAAACACAACTGGCTCAGCCCACAGACCTGGGAAGAGAGAAGGACATCCACAGGGCTTGTGGAAAACTGTCCCCATTCAGGAGCCAGGTCTGGTTGAAGAATTTATCATTCCAGTCTCCTCTCCTGTTGCTGTACAGGGTGAAGACCTTGGAGAGGACAGCTCAACTTTGCATGGTGAGAGAAAACTCCCCAAAATTGAAGCCCTGTGTAGAAGCTCTGTTAAGACCTAAATTTGCCTTAAACACCACTGGAGAGGCATCTACCTGCATTTGGGAACAGCAACAGCACAAACCAGTGCCAGGGCTGTTGTCCCTACTGGGAATTTGAAGAGTGCAGGTCTGGAGGATCCTTAAAACTTCTCTCAAACATGTCTTTTGGGTTAAAAACCATAATGGAAAAAGACAGGAAAGCTTGGATGTGCTGATTTTTGCTATGCCTCTTTCAACCCAGTAGAAAACTGGAGTCTCCATAACCCAGGAGGGCATTTTTGGGGGCAAACAATTTTGGACAGGTACATGCCTTGAATATTGGAATTCAGCTTTCCAGGTGCCTTGAAAGGCATCAGCACTGGAAGCTTCAAGAGGAAGAGCAGAGAAACACACAGGAGGCAGCTTTTCCCAGGAACAAGCTCTGCCCTGGTACCAGACAATTAAAAGTTGCTTCTTAGCAGGAAACACAACTGGCAGAAGGGGAAAGAAAGAAGAGGGATTTGTGCTGCTGAGCAAAGAGAATGATATCCCTGTGTTCCCTGGCTAATGAAGGGAAAAGAGTCACCTCCAAGTTGTAACTCAGCACTGGAGTGTTTTGAAGAGGCTTTTTTCTCTAGTGGCAACACAGAGCCTTTGGTCCCTAAAGTTCAGAACTGAATCTGTCTGTATTCCCCACTCTCCTCCCCAGCCCTTCATGGCTGATGCACTTTTTCTGAACTTCTCACAAACATGTCCAATTTGGAGAGCATCTGACAAGTGAAGAAAAATCTTCACAAACCTCAAATCCAGTCATTCTTTGGATTATTTTTTTCCTTTTCCTGAAGTTAAGAAATCTGATGGAGCTGCAGTAGGAAAAACAATTCACCCCAGAGTAAGTTGGCTGTTGATGCTTGAACCTTCCCACACAAACAGCTTTCACAGCTTTGTGTGCACAGGCATGTGTTTACCCTGGTCAAATTGTCCAAAATGCTTTGCTAAGGCCTTGGGGCAGCAATTTCCACAGCTTAACTCCACTCATGTGCAGGAAAAAGTATTTTTTCTGTATTTCCAACTGTAAAAGTTATAACTTCCACACAGGGTTTTATTTGAAAGAAAACCAAAGAAAAGGTTATGTAGAAACAATCTGTTTTTTCACTACTGAATATCAAACCCACTCATGTTTGCTCTGCTGAGAGCTGGGTCAGGTACCCCACACAGTCAGAGAATCATGGCAAAAACCACACCCAGGCATTGGAAGGGGCTGGTGGGGCTGCCCATGATCCCAAATTCAATTAGCAGTCCCATGGGCGTTTGGGTTGCACCTGCTCCCTCCATACCCCACTTCTGAAGGCTCCACTGTTGTGGGGTCGGTGTTTCCTTTCACAGCCTTGCAGGACGCAGCTGTAGCTCCAGCATTTTCCCCCAGTTCACACAAGTTTTGGAGTATTTCTCAAGAGCTGCTGTCTCAGGCACTTCAGCCCCTCCATTGCTCCTGGTCTTGCTGCAGCCCCGGAGCTCAGATCCTCCTTGTGAGGTTCCTGAGTTGTTCAGCCAACTCCCCTGCTGGTTGCTCTGACCTGCACTCCAAGGGCTTCCCAGGGAATGAACCTGCTTCACTACAGCCCATTGTACCTGCTGCTCCAGCCAAGTCTTCAAATGTTCTGTTCCAGTGCAGTGAGCCGCTGCAGGAAGGGCTGGAACAAGCCTTCCAGGGAAATTAAAGCAACAGGCAAGCAGCTGCCCATGCATTCCCCAGTCTCTCCTAGTGTTTCCCCAGGTCAGCCTCTGAAACCAGCATACATCACCATCTGTGCTATCCCACCAGGAGAAGACCTGAACCGACAGGATTTGCTGATTCTGGGGAGGTGGCAGGACAGCCAGGGACAGAGCAGGACAGCCAGGGGCAGGGCAGGACAGCCAGGGACACAGCAGGACAACCAGGGACGGGGCAGGACAACCAGGGACAGGGCAGGGCAACCAGGGACAGGGCAGGGCAGCCAGGGACAGGGCAGGGCAGCCAGGGACACAGCAGGACAACCAGGGACAGGGCAGGACAACCAGGGACACAGCAGGACAGCCAGGGACAGGGCAGGGCAGCCAGGGACAGAGGAGGACAACCAGGTGTTGGGCACATCTGTCTGGGCCTCCCTGCAGAGGCTGCGTTCACCAGCCCACACAGATCCATGTGCTCCATGCAGCTCCTCCATGGCCAGGGCAGGAAAGGGGAACAGGCAGTGTCCCTCACCCTGTCTGACTGCTCCACCTCCTCCAGGAGTTCCTCTGCTCCAGCCAAGGGCTGGGATGGCCCTGGGCTGTCTGTCACTTCCCCCCATGCTCTGTTGGCAGCTCAGCCCTGGACTTGCAGGGACTTGGGGACCTGCTTGGCAAGGGCTGCAATGGCACATATCTTCCTCCACCCACCTTCTTCCACCCCACCAAACCTAGGAGCTGCACATTCAGCTCCAGACAGCAGAAAAGTGACCCCACCCTCCATGTATAAAACCCATCCCACCTTTCTGCAGCACCCCTTCCACTGAAGAAAAGCTCTCCAGGGGAATAAAATGCCTTAACAGGGACATGGCCCAGAGACTGGAAAAGCCCCAGAGTCTGCAGCACAAGGGGTCTGTGTGAATCAGGGAAGGGGTGTTTGGGAGAAGGATTGAGCTGGTCTAAAGCTGTGTTGAGCCTTCCTGCTCCATCTCCAGTGACTGGATCAGGATGTGCTCCTACAAACTGGGAGGGCTTTCAACAGCAGGAATTGTGAGACTCTGAGATGGTCTAAAACCAGCTCAGAAAAAAACTGACAGGGAGAAAGACACAAAATCCACATATTTTGATTCCTTAAGAGTGCAGTGTTTTCTCTGAAGGCCTGATTTCACTGGTGCTTCTAATTTCCCTGAAAGTCCCTGCACCGTTCCTTGCTCTTGCTGAAGGACCTCTGCGGGTCCCACCCCAATCCAAGCAACATCAGCCACAGCCACAGCACATTGTCCTGGAGCCTGGTGGGAACATCTCATGGTGGAATAAATAACATTTCTTGTCACATTTACATGCAGGTCTAGAGCTCCACACAACAGTGGGAGTGTCCCTGCCTCACACCCCACCCAGAGCACCTTGTGAAAAACAAACAAACAAACAAACAAACAAACCAACCCCCTAAGGTGAATATCCAACACAATAAAACAAGCTCGACTGGGAGGAGAACATGGCAATGGAAACACTTTGCAATAAACCCTGGAAGTCCCCATGCTGCTCTGACAGATTGTGGATAAGCTGAAGAGAAAAATAATAAAAATAAACCCACAGAACCGTAAAGGTCACATCTATAGCCGTGCTCTGGATCAACAATGGCTCTTCACACCTCCCACCTTGGATGTGTTTCTGCCTAAGCTATCCTTCTTACAAGTCTGGAAGATGGACAGCAGCACCAGGAAGCACAAACCACTTCTGCCCTTGGAGATGTGCTGGGATCACAGCTTTCCTCTGCCTGACCTCAGCCACTGCCTTCAAGCCCATGTGCCCCAGATCCTCCTGCCCCTGATCCAGAGAATCCCATTGCCCAGCTGCTCCAGAGGCTGCATGTGCTGGCCACCCCAAGAAGTGCCCACCTGGTCCAAGCTGGAGGAGCTGTGGCCCTTCCCTCCCCTCTGGAGGCAGGGAAAGCACTGCAGCACCGTCCTGCTCTCCGTGCACACACACACACAGCCCAAGCAGGGATCCCTGCTGTCCTCCTATTACTGGGAAATCACACTCCAGCCTCACAAGCTCCATTACTCCTGTGTGTCGTATAATTAAATTCTATTTGCTGGTTACCTCACAGCACGGCTGCAATTCTTCTGCATCTGAGGCATTTTAAAAATATTTCTGATCTTCAGGTTCTATTTCATTTTTCCTCTCCTTGGCAACTCTCAGCCATCTCTTTTAGCTGCCTTCCTGCCTGTGAGGTGGGGAGGGACAGGAGACCTGCTGTGACCAGTCCATGCTGTGCTGTCTCCTCTCCAAGATGAAAGGGATCAGTGACGTGAATGTGTTATCTTAGGGCAGACCCACGGCACAGGTTAATCCCCATTTCCTCCTCAGATATCCAAACTTGAATTACAGGAATTTGAATGGGAGCTGAGGTTCCTAAACAGCTTGGGGAGCCCTGTGGTGGTGTCGCCAAACCATCACAGATGAGTAAACTGGCCAAGGAAGAAGCAATTCCAGGTTAATCCCACTTGGAGGTGCATTTGCTGCAGTCCCTGCTCCTCCCCTTCTGTTCAAACTTTCTGGAAGAGCTGTGGTGCTAAAGGGAAGGGGCAGCATGAGAACAGGTCCCAACCCTCCACCAAGGAACAAGGCACCAATTACAGGGAGAGGGAGAAAGCCAGAAGATTTAAGGGATTATCTCATCGCCACACTGCCGCCCCTTTCTGCTTTGATTGAGGTATTGAGGTTCAAACATGTTGGCAGGGAAGGCTTTGGCCACGCTCAGCAGGAAGAGAAAGGAAAGTGAGTGGGCAAATCTCAGGCTGTGGGAGGCTGATTGCTGCCCTGTCCAGACCGTGTTCCTTCCATGTCCCAGCGGGAGCAGATTCGGTCCCACCACGAGGAACAAATGCATCCCCCAGGCCGTGCAGGCACCCACAGCAGCACCCCCAGGCTGGCGTGCTTCAGCTCACCCTGCCCTGGCACCACTCACCCTGCCTGGCTCCAGAGAGGACACCAGAGACACTGAGCATCCAAAACAACTTCAGACTGCAGCATTCAGCCTAAATCCTTACTCTTGTGATATTCATGTCTCATGAACATCCCTCTCCCCTTTTGGAGCATTTTCAGTTTCCTAATTGACCTGAAAACTCACGATTTCTGCAACTGGTCCCGCTAGCTGGATCTTCATTCTGCAAATGCTTTGCTAGACATGCTCAGCTGCCTCAGCTGAAATCATTGTGGTTCACACCATATTCAACCCTCCTTTACACCTCTGCAGGTGCAATTAGCACAGGTAAGGGGTAGGGAGGTAAACCAGGGAAGATGGGTGTGAGGGAGGGACCAAAGCAGGTACTAAGAAGGGATCTCCCACATCCAGCAATGGGATCTCCCCCACCCAGCAATGGGATCTCCCCCATCCAGCAGCAGGGATCTCCCTCACCCAGCAGCAGGGATCTCCCACATCCAGCAATGGGATCTCCCACATCCAGCAATGGGATCTCCCACATCCAGCAATGAGATCTCCCTCACCCAGCAATGGGATCTCCCACATCCAGCAATGGGATCTCCCTCACCCAGCAATGGGATCTCCCACATCCAGCAATGGGATCTCCCCCATCCAGAAGCAGGGATCTCCCTCACCCAGCAATGAGATCTCCCTCACCCAGCAATGGGATCTCCCACATCCAGCAATGGGATCTCCCACATCCAGCAATGGGATCTCCCTCACCCAGCAATGGGATCTCCCACATCCAGCAATGGGATCTCCCCCATCCAGCAGCAGGGATCTCCCTCACCCAGCGATGGGATCTCCCTCACCCAGCAGCAGGGATCTCCCCCACCCAGCAATGGGATCTCCCACATCCAGCAGCAGGGATCTCCCCCATCCAGCAGTTCTCCTCCTTGTGACATGCCCTGACCAAAATCAGCCCCCACTCAGGGCTGACTCGTGCCACTGGTGGTTTTATACACCTTCCCTGCTCCTTCCCTGCCAAACCCTGTCACTGCACACAGCTCCTGCTGCCAGGGGGACGTTTTCCCAGCATTGGCCATAACTTGGATGATCTGTGGAAACAACTCCCCTGCTTCCCCCAGCGCTGCTCCCCGTGCACTCTCTCAATCCCATTAAAAGTAATGGGGTGAGATTGTCCAGCCCATTACTTTCAATGGCTTAGTTTCAGCCAGACAGCCTAAAGCTCCCATATCCTCCGAACAGCCAGCAGAGGAGCTCCAAAACTCCCCATTTCATTAGCACATCGTGCATTCCAGCTTGCCAGGGTTTAATTGGAAAGAGAGCCAAGCCTGCGTTAAGGTTTGCTAATTGCTGCAGGAGAGACACGAGCACTCCTTGCACCACTGATGATTATTTCCTTGCTCAGCAATTTTGGGTTCTCCAAGGTGTGAGGTTTTATGAAAATAGTCCAAGTTAAAAAAAAAACAGAGAGACATAAGCAAACACAGCCACAGGAGAGGGACTTTATGTAATGGTTGTGTGCTCCAAGATTCTGCTGGGCTTGCTGGTGCTGGAGGGGAAATACAGTTACAGGAGGATCTGCCAGGAAGAAACATTGGTCTTGCAAAAAGCCAAGTGAAAATCGTATATTTAAGATGCATCACAGGAGCTGCAGTTTGAGTCTTTCTGAACTCTAAGTCCAATAATCCACTGAGGGCAGAGACAGGCCAAAAATCAAACCACTTTACTTCCAAGACAGTTTGATATTACAAGATGCTCAGAAAGCTGTGCAGCCAAACACCTTTCTTTGGGAGCCAGAGAAATCCCATTTCTGGTCTGATTTCTGACCTCGCCTTCTGCTCCGGGTTTATAAAGCCTGTCAGAACTTGATCATGTAATGCCATGTGCCCTGTTACAGCCAGGGGAGGGACCTATTAGGGATGTACATAATGATGTATCTGGGAGACTGAAATAATGACACCTCAACAGCTGGCTAAAAATAGTGGGAAGAGCTGAGTAGTTAAATCATAGAATATCCTGAGTTGGAAGAGATCCACACAAGGATTGAGCTGAACTCCTGGCTCCGCACAGCACACCCCAAGAATCTCACCAGGTGCCTGAAAGTGTTGACAAACGGTTGATAAAAATCTCCTCTGACCATAAACCACCAGGAAGCTGCTGGTGACTCTCAGCCAAGTGCTGGAAGCTTCCAGCCCAGCCTGGAGTTTTCTTGCCTCTAAGCTGAGCCAAGAGCAGATTAGGAAGTGCAGCTCTCCTGCACCAACCCCTGC
Source organism: Hypocryptadius cinnamomeus (assembly GCA_013400635.1). Classification (NCBI taxonomy): domain Eukaryota; kingdom Metazoa; phylum Chordata; class Aves; order Passeriformes; family Zosteropidae; genus Hypocryptadius; species Hypocryptadius cinnamomeus. The sequence continues at coordinate 3,811 of VYZP01079921.1, read as the reverse complement.
AAGGCCTCTGGTGTCCCCAGAGGCTCAGGGCTGTGCCCTGTTGTGATGCTGGGTGTCTCTGCTGCTGCTCCAAAGCTGTTAGCAGGGTGATGCTCCAGCCCTGTCCAGTCCAGGACAGATGGTAATAAATTTTTCAGTGACTGGAGCAGAGTGCAGCAACTGTGTGATTAGCATCTTTTTCTCCACTGCACATTCCATCTGTAAACTAAGATTAAATACCTGGAGGAAAAAAGCTGCAGAAAAAGGGAACTTTAATATGTTTTCACTGCAGAGCTCCCACGAGTGAGTAAACAGCTTGGATCCAAGGCTGGGGTGGCTCGTGGGGCAGGGAGTTCTCCCCATGTGCAGAGTCAAGTTATCCATGTGTCATGAAGGTGCTCTGTTAGAACCATGAAAAGGATGGGTTGAAAGGGACCTTAAAGATCATCTCATTCCATCCTCAGAGACACCTTCTACTACCCCAGGTTGCTCCAAGTCCCTTCCAGCATGGCCTTGGGCACTTCCAGGGATCCAGGTGCAGCCACAGCTTCTCTGGGCACCCTGTGCCAGGGCCTGCCACCCTCACAGGGAAGGATTTCTTCCCAAGGATGCCTTGTGAAGGCTGACCTAGAACAGAGCTAAAGAATTAAGTAGGGATTTATTAAAAGGCCTCAATGGATCCACCTTGGGCAGCACAAGAGCCCAGCCAGGGCTACACCCAGGATGAACCAAAATGGTCACAAAATGCACGAGCGCTCACGGGGTCTCTCACTTTTATCAATTTTGGTCCATTAGCATATTGGAGTTAATTGTCCAATTACAGCTTTAGGTTATCAAGTCCCAGCCTTCTTGTTTCTCTCTCTTCAGCCCATGCTGTTTGTGCTCTTGGGCCTGAGATTTGGATCATTTGTCCTTGGTCCCCAGCTAGAGCAGGAATTGTTTTGTCTCCCTACTCTGTGAAGAGAGCTCACCATCCCCTGATATGAACACAGACCCACCCACTAAAGCAGCACAGAATCTGAAAAATAGAAAAGCTAAACCTGAGGCATCACCAATAGCCCCCCCTAACCCTGCCCCCATCAGTGTGAAGCCATTCCCCCTTGTCCTGCAGTGCCTCTAACCCAGCTGTACCTCAGCATTCTCCTGACTGGAGCAGGTGGGCTCTGAAGCAGCGCTGTGAGGAGCAGCAGGGTCTGCAATCCCCTCAGAGTGAACAAGGGGAGCAGAACCGCTCCATTACCTGCCTGGCTTTGAACTCTCAACTCATTTAAACCCAACAAAACCTATTCCAATTTCCTGTCAAGCCTCACCGACCTCACTTGCCTGCAACCTCAGCCAGAGATAAAACAAGGGAATGAATTTCATGAATCGCATGGGAGATGAGGGATGGTGCCTGCTGTTGAGAAGGAAGGAATCATCACCTACAATTTCAGCAACCATCAAAATATTGCTCTTCATCACTGTAGCATGAGTGTCAGGGCAGAGATGCTGATAGGGCACCTCAGGTGGTGAGCACATCACCATTTTAAAAAAAAACAAACACAAAACCTAACAAAAAGTCATACACACATAGAAAAAATCACCACACTTTTTGTATTGGAGTGCATCTGACTGATAGCCATAAAAGTGGTGTCAGAGCTTGTGAGCCATCCTGCCCAGCCCCAAAAAATAACTGACTCTGCACCCCCCAGGTGTTGTAGCAAACTTTCAGTTTGTTCACATACAGACATGACCAGGGCATCCTGCACATAACCCACTCCTTATGGGGGACGTTGTCTGCTCTGAGAGGGAAAGACAATGAGATTTGAATGCTCTGGCTGCATTTGTAGGAAAAGTTTTTTCAAGCATCTTTTTGCCTAACGGAAAATTCCAACATGCCCAAAAGACAGGGCTTCAGGCTGGGGAAATATCACAGCATAGTTTGGGTTGGAAGAAAACTGAAAGCCCATCCAGTGCCACCCTTTGCCATGGGCAGAGACACCTCCCAGTATGCCAGGGTGCTCCAAGCCCTGCCCAGCCTGGCCTTGGGCACTGCCAGGGATCCAGGGGCAGCCACAGCTGCTCTGGGCACCCTGTGCCAGGGCCTCCCTGTCGCCCTGTTCTAAGCCTTCTGATGTTTACATTTTTGTAATGGAGTTTCTCACGCACATTTTCATGTAAATAATGATTGTTTTGCATTCCTTTCTGGAGGGGGAGAAAATGGATGGACTGTTGGGTTGACCAGTGTTGTTGGAGAAGGGGCAATTTCATCCTCCAATCCACTGTCACTTTTGAAAGTCTATAAATATTGGAGTTTGAAAATAAACTTCCCTTCTTTTTACCTTGGAGGTTGCAGCATGCATCCCATTTTATTTCGTGTCCTATTGAGACTCCTCCCCACCGTCACTGTCAAAACTTCTTCCTTCTAGGCTGATATTACCCTTTGCTGTTCTATCTGCAAACAGCTGTAAGCCACCTTTCCCCATTCCTGCCCGTCCTCTCTCACAGGGAGCCAGGGGAGCCAGGCACACAGAGCTGACCTGCCCTGATTTCCCAAGGAGCAGGAGGATCCATGTTCAGAGCGCTGATGGATGGGCAAGCACCACCCACCTTTCAAAGGACATTACATGCCACTGCTGTAATCAATAATGTATTATTTCCTCTATGTTTTATATCCTCGTGTTTATTATGTGTAAATAGGGATTTACAGTGATCTGAGTGTGTTCATTTAATGCAGCTGACACCCTGCATGTGAGATCTGCCAGCTGTCCCTCGGGACCTGCGCGGAAATGAAACGAGGCTTCTCCCACAAAGCCTTCTTTTCCAAAGAAATGGGGAAATAAAGGAAGAAAAAAGGGAATAAAACAAGGCCAAGGTAGAGACATCAGAGCCTGTGCACATGGGATGGAACGCAGAATGAGTGCCAGTTCTGGGATTCAGAGTCATGCTGGCATCACTGTGAAAAGGACGTCAAACACTGCTCTCATCTCAAGTCCAAGGTGCTGCTTCCAGGAGGAAAAGGAAGGTTGGGGTGGGGGGAGAAACTTCCCCTTGAAAGGCATTGGCACACCTATGCAAAGTTCCTTCTTATTTGATCTTGGGCACAAAGAGCAGAACAGAAGCGTATCATCCTTTGCAGCTAAAATGAAAAAATAAAGAGGACTTTTATCCCAGATCCATTTATCTCAGGTAATAAATTCTGCTCCTGCCTGCAGCCAGTCAGTATTTTCCAGGTGGGTAACTTTCTCGCTGGAAAAATGAACAAAGCAATCAAAATAATTTGCTAATTCATTTCATACTCTTTTTTTTTTTTTTTTAAACCTAAACTGCAAGTTAAAACAAACCCGAATAGCCTGGTGTGTTGTGTCAATGTTTTGTTCAACAAATATCAAAGCAACACTGAAATTCTTAATTGTCTCTTAAGAGATCTTAAGACACCTCCAGAAGTTACACAGCACTTCCCAGCAGGAAGGTGGCACTGCAGCTGGATTGAACAGCCATGTATGGTTCCTGTAGGATGGCAGCAGCCTGGAAGTGCCACCAGTGCCACCCCTGCCATGGGCAGGGACACCTTCCACTGTCCCAGGTTGCTCCAAGCCCCATCCAACCTGGTCTTGGACACTGCCAGGGATCCAGGGGCAGCCACAGCTGCTCTGGGCACCCTGTGCCAGGGCCTCAGCACAGTCACTATCAAAACGTCTTCCTTGTAGGCTGATACCGCCCTTTGGGAAGTGCCTTGTGGGCTGATATCACCTTTTGGGAAGTGCCTTGTGGGCTGATATCACCTTTTGGGAAATGCCTTGTGGGCCGATATCACCTTTGGGGAAGTGCCTTGTGGGCTGATATCACCTTT